>MU224528.1:2257350-2302540 GCA_018584345.1 Thuja plicata
TATGAACCTAACCTTGCGATGAAGAGTAGAAGGAACCGCATGCATAGTATGTAACCAGGATCTTCCTAATAGAAGGTTATAATTGAGTGGTCCAGGCATAACATGGATAGGAGTGTAAAGAAGCACATGACCAACTTTAATGGGTAGCGTAATAATGCCTAAAGTTTTCTTTGCAATATTATCAAATCCACGATTAGGAATATTATCTGGTTGAATGGTTGTAAGATCGGCCTTAATTGCCTTAAGCATATCCATGCTACAAACATTAAGCCCAGATCTATTATCAATCAATGTTCTATGAATGATACTCTGATTAATAGAGACAAAAACCATAAGAGCATCATATTGATTATGCACCTCAACAGTAGGTAAATCATTATCGAAAAATACAATAGGAGGTACAAAAGACATAGTATGCATGCACTCCAGAAATGAATTAATGTTCTCTTGATTAGGAGGCGTAGCACGGAGAGTAGATAAATCTTTTTGCAACGCCTCGTGATATGTAGGGGAAGTTTGAAGTAATTCCCATAAAGATATCTTAGCTGGAGTAACGCGTAACTATTCCACTAAGTCATACTCCTTAAAGGAAGAAGGTAACCTAGGTGCTTGAGGAAGCACGAGTTGAGAAGGAGGTAAAGTTGTTGGGACAGTAGGTTGAGGATTATTTCGTGTGCGATAAGCATGCAAAACAGAATCCGTGTTATCAATGAAATCCAAGGGATTTCTAGGTTTTTCCTTAATATTTATTTGAGGACATCCTTTTACCGTCATCAAAGGTTTGGGAAATATCATTTTAGGTGTCTCGATGTTGCAAATAGAGGAATATGAAGGTAACCATAAATACACTCTATGGTAAAAGTCAATTGAAGAAGTTGTGGAGGAGGATGAAATGGGAATCTCATTCGAACCGTTTGCATGTGCACTTCCATGTACCTCCTTAAGGGATCTATCATTTTGTACAACAAAATCCTCATCAAAGTATTCAAAAAAAAAATCATACATGTTGAACACAAGAAAACACTACAAGCATGAAAAATGTAAATGTTTTTGTATTTTTAAAGAAATTTTGTGATTTTAATGAATTTTGAAATATAAATGCAAGAGCATAAAAGAAAACCTACTTCTATATGCATGCAAGATCTAATATGAAATTTAAATCTAACACCAAGGAAAAGAAAGAGTTGTCTATCGCGGGTTCACCAAAATGTTATGTCTAAATTTGGCTCATAATGGATTTCTTAAGAAAGATTTGCATGATGAGATAAGAAAGAGATCCTAAGGCCAATTTTTAGTTTCTTACACTTAATTATTATGATCAAAAGGATGGAAATAAATATTTAGAGAATAGTGGGATAAGATAATTACCTCATAATAAAGTAGATCTGGAAAAACTCATTTTCTGAAGCCTGTATTGAGTTTCTGGAAAAACTGATAGTTGATCTCGAACCGGAATGCAGAGACGAACAAAAACTAGAAATCTTTTTCCGTTCCGATGTTGTCTTATGAAAAAGGTCGACCTTGACCCACAAATGTCAACCCTGACCCAATAATTTTGATCTTGACCTGTACAGTGTCGACATAAAATCTGTTTGTGGATCTCGACAATTCGCTAAAAAGGGTATCCAAATATGGTCTCAAATCTGTTGTTCTGTACTTGCAACTCTCAAAAATAGCACCTGCAAATATCTGAAAAGAGGGGTTTTAGGGTGGCTATATAGGGTTTTTCCTTAGTCAAACCCCCACTTTGGTGATCTTCACCTCCACGAATAGCCGAATATAGAATGTATAGTGTGTGTGTATTGCTCTTTTGAAAAGAGTCTTTAAACATGCAATATCAAGATCTAATCTTCTAGATTAACAATCCTAACATACATGGAAATGAGAAAGCAATGCCTAGATTTGAATATGAAAAAGAAAGCATACCAAGCCCCCAAGGCTAAATTATTCTTATCAACTCACAATCCATAATTGCTACCCCATGATAATGTCCTTTGAAATTCTTGAATATTGGAAATAGTGGATCTAAAGAGAGAGCCTTCTTGCTTCAATGAAGATCCCCCATATCTTGTCCTCAAAATGCTTGATTAAAGATGGTGATATTTCCTCCTAGCTTGTCCTTCTATATCATCCTCTTTCTTTTTTGCATCATCATTTCATCATGTCATCTCCCGATTTCGTGTCATGATCAAATGAAGGCAAAAGAGAGTGTTTATATAGAGATCTCAACATAGGTCTCCTAGGGAAATGTAAGGGATCCTAATTCAATTTCTACCTTGAAGCATGGTCCAATCACAATCACCAACTAAGGAGGGAATGTATTAATTCAAATATCAGAGAAAACGCTTCTGCATCTGAACCTGGGAACCTATTTTAAGTTCTGGACCCCGATAAACTCTGGAATTGAAAGCAGGGACCAGTACCCGATAGAGGCCTATGTCAACCTCGCCCTTGACCTAGGTCAAGGTTGACCTCGACCCTGAGCTAGGTCAGGTTCAACCTCAACCTTGACCTGAGGTTTCTAACAAGTCACCAGAAAGTTTCTGAGAGGTTCCCAGGTCAATCGGGGACCTAGGAAGGTGGGGGAATGTGCCAAAATGTTAGGAAGGCCCAAAGGCCTAGAGAGAGAGAGTAGGATGAGGCCCAAGAGGACCAATACATAGGTCCTACCTCAGAAGAACAGTCATAGAGAGGGAAATCTAGGAGGATCCATAAGATCCTAACCCTAATTTCACCTACACATGTATAATCAAGCACAGATGCAAATCTAATATGAAAACATAGTAAATGAGGGTGCTAAACCTCTCAAAATGGAAGTGCTTCCATTTTAAGATGATACAGTATCATATGGTGGAAGATAGTTTTCATAGCTCTTTGGTGTGTAGCGCCAGCATTCTTTAATCCAAATGGCATGATGTTCCAGCAAAATTTCCCCCATGCGCATGTGAGTTCTGTCTCTTCTTAGTCCTTAGGAGCAATATTAATCTAGTTATAGCCTGAGAATCCATCCATGAGTGAGTACATCTGATAGCCTGTTGTTAGATATATAATCATAGAAATGTTCGACAGTGGAAAATCATCTTTAGGACATGCTTTGTTTAAGTCTCTAAAGTCTGTACAAATCCTGATAGATTAATCTATTTTAGATACTAGTACCACATTAAAAATCCATCATCTGTAAGCGATGACTTATAAATCCATCTTTCAATAGTTTTTCTAGCTCTGCTTTTACCAGTAATGCAACATGAGGATGCATCTTTCTTAATTTATATTTCATAGGTTTGATCCCAGGAGCTATAGATAAATGATGCATTATTAATTGAGGATCAAGTCCAGGCATATCAGTGTAAGACCATGAAAATTTGATCTTTTTCTCTTTCAGGAACTCAGTGAATTGTATCTTTTCCTCTTCTGGTAAGGATTGTGCTAAGTGAACAAATTGAGGAGCTTCTATAGTTCCTAAGTTAACTAGTTTTGTAGGTTCTATCAAAACTGAAGATCTTTTTTGAAAGTGCTCAGAAAAGATATCAAGAATCTCATATTTTGGCACCTCTGGGAGGTTTTCACCATCAGATACATATTTTATTTTTACTTTTTTTAGAATCTGATACTGCCACAATGTGGTTTTCACCATCAGTTCTTTTCTTATTTTTATTTTTCAATTTGTGACTAAGAAAATTGATATCCTCTGTCATCTTCATGCTCCTTGCATTGGTGGAAGAAGGATAAGGTTCACAAGCATTTAGGTAACAGAACAAAGTGTAGTCATTTGGAAAGTTCATGATAGGAGTAGGATATGAATTAGTCCAATCAATTAAGTCAAGGTTTATCAAGGATAATGATTCAGAGTTTGGTAAATATAGCATCGTGTCAACATCAAAACTATTAACTGACAAGACTTGTTTTTTTAAGTCAATTTCTACAATATTTAGATCATCAAGACTCGAATCATGTCATTAATAGGGTTGTTGTTAGTAATATGCAGACCTAATTCTAGTGACTCGTCAGTTGAGATTTCTTCTTCTTATCTAATCAAAATGGAACTCATAGCTTGTATCCTTAGAATGTCCTCTAGACCTAATAAAACACTGATATCACCATAAAAAAATCCTAGGCAGTGGTATCTCATCTGATTCTGGAACAACAACAGTATTAGGGGAAGTGTTAGAGCTCTCTACTCTCTCCTATAGAGATGCAAGTTTGTGAATTACATCTATCTAAATATCCATATTAGCATCAAACAGGTTATCCCATTCATAATCATATGAGTCTATTATTTCATCATCAAATATGTTTAGAAACTCAACAATAGTTACTTGATGTACCCTATTATCCACTTGTAGATCAAAGTGAGGTAAATCTAGGAAATGTAAAATTGTGACCAACTTCCCCTAGTTAGGATGTAAATCTTTTTGTTGGGGTATTTCTTCAGGAACTTCTTCTATCAGTAGGACTTCTGGAGAGTCTTCTATTGTTTCCTCTACTTCTTGGACAGTAGCTTGTGGTAATAAAGGAATATGAGTCTCTTGTTGTGCTACAAAAGTAGGTATATATATTTCTCCTTGATATTCAGGATACTCTGTACCAATATGCAATAATCTCTAATAGGTCCATGGTTCTAATGTCATTTCTTCTTCATCATCATCACTTCCTTCATCAAAGATTGGACCATCTCTTGAAGTAGGGTTTGCATAATTGTTATTGAAACCTAATCTTGTTTTGTCTTTGGTGTTTATGAATTCCATGTGTATAAGTTCAACAAGTCCTTTTCCTTTATCTCCTAAAGGTCCCTTCCCTTTTGTATCCCATTTGTTTGAGAAGGTCATATCCTTTACCATACTTTTTTGGGGATATCTCCACATGTTTTACCTCATTTTCTTTTGATTCTCCTTTGCAAAGCCAAGCCAAGACTAATCTATCTTTTTTTTAATCCTCTTGAGAAGTAGAGGCTCTAACCATACCAGTTTCTTTAAGAATGTCTTGTTATTTTGACGTTGTAGGTGTGAAAGATGAGGAAGGTTTCCCATAAGATCTTGGACATACTAGAAGTTCTGTTAATGATGAGGTCATGTCTAGCTTGTATTCTCCCATACTGGATTCTTCAAGTTTTAGTGTCTTTCCAAAGCTTCTCATCACCATGTCTTTCGATGTTTTAGGTACAAATTCTTTTGGAACTTCCTTATTATGAGGAACCATACTACCTGCTTTGACATTGTTGCAAGTATAGCTGGCATCTGTAGGAATTGTTACTTCCCCCCCATTATGTGGGAATTTGATGCTTTGGTGATAAGTAGAGGGAACTACTTGCATTTTCTGTATCCAAGGTCTCCCTAGTAAAATTTTATAGGCCAATGGTAGATCAAGAACTTGACAAATCACATTTCATTCAATTGGTCCTATTCTGATTGGTAGAACAATGAATCCTTTGGATGACCTTTATTCTTCATCATAAGCTTTGATAGTTATTTTACTCCTTGAGTCCATGGTTTGTTATGAAAAATTCCCAGCTTATTTATTAGATTGAGAGTGCATATGTTCAACCCTGCGCATCCATCTATCAATACACATTTGATACGAGATTTGTGAATCAAGACTTCAATGTGTAGGGGTTGGTTATACAGATGAGTCAATGATTTGTCATCTTCTTCTGAAAAAGATAGGTAATGTGGAGCTGAGATATGATTAGCCATTGCTTGGAATTTGTCTACATCAATTTCTTTTGGAACATTTGTAGAATGTAGGTGTAGACACCTAAAACTGGGCAGGTGTTCCATTATCAAGCAAATCTGCAAATCTCAGCCAAATGCTCTAAATATCACCAAAATAGATCAAATCAATTCCAAATGGACATTTATTAATCAAATTGGACAAAATAAATTTAAATCAAAGGATTAAATAAATAATGATATCAAAAGATTAAATATAAGCCTAAAGGGATTAACCAAACTATATAATTGATTTTAATCAATTAATTGTATAGTTTAAATCAAAAATCAAATTGAATCTATTCCCCTACATGGATAATTTTATTAATTGGTTGAATTTAATTAATCCTAATATCCTTCAACATTAAATTGAGCAACCAATGAGAATTGAGAACACAAAGCACATGGATCACTCCTAATTTGTAATCTCAATCACTCATTTTGAACTTTGAATCTCAATCACTCAAATTTGTCCCTTTGTCCCAACCTTTGAGACAAGAATTAAATTGTCCCCCCATTTGAAACCATCTCAAATCCTCTCACTCAACCAAGGCTTAATCATGATCAAGTAACTCTACCCCCTACCCTTGGGAAAATCCTATAAATACAAGCCATTTTAAGAGCATAAGAATCCTATAAAATTTGAATGCAAAGTATCCTTATTATAGGCATTTCATAGAAAATTGAGATAAATTGAGAGCATATCATAGCAATTTAGCATAATGGAGATCATTTTGAGGGCATTTGAATCAAATATCATAGCAAATTGAGAGAATTGAGAGCTAGTTAGGCATTATCTTTATCAATTTCTCATTCTAGGATTGTCACTAGTAGAGATTAAGGCTGAGAGCTCTATTAGCAAAGCTTAGTTAGAGATCCATGATGTTAAATGCTTTATTTGTCAATTCTTATATTAAATTGTATTATTGTTTCCATAGGATTGACAGATAGCACCTTTATTTCATGAATGTATGATTTATACATACACAAATGGTGCCCACTGTGGGGCTTTGAGCCTCAATTCACCATTTTATCAAATTTTGTGTATTTTTCCTTCATTTTTACGTTAACTTTACAGGTTTCAGGTCAAATGATGCCTACAAGCAAAACAATGATGCCTGCTAGTAATGAAGTGACACTTACAAAATTTCTTCTATTTCTTTCTTAAATTCTTTCAATGCTTGTTAGATAAAGTGTGTCGCCTGTGCACATAAAGTGACGTCTGCTACTCGAGAAATAACACCTATCAGCTTTCTTATTCTTCCTATGATCTATTTTTTTTCACATTTAAGCAACTTGATAACGCCTGTGATTTTTCATTTAACGCCTACAATCTGTTAAGTGACGCCTACAATCTGTTAAGTAACGCCTACAATCTGTTAAGTGATGAATACGAGTTGTTAAGTGACGCCTACAATCTGTTAAGTGACACCCACAATCTATTAAGTGGTGCCTAAAAGTTGTTAAGTGACACCTACAATTTGTTAAGTGACACCTAAAAGTTGTTAAGTGATCCCTACAATCTGTTAAGTGATGCCTAAAATCTGTAAAGTGATGCCTAAAATTTATAAAGTGATGCCTACACATAGTGAAACGATGCCTACTAGCTATTAAATGATGCCTACAGTCTTCTATGTATTTTTATTTACAGATTATTAACTCTTTGTTTTTGTGTTTTCTACAGATGAACAGACACTTGAAGGTGCAAAACCCAGAGGTGTGAATCAAAAGGGAAAGCAAGGAGGTAAGGCTTCAAAACAAACACTCTAAACAAATACATAATTCAAACATTTTGGAAATTTTAGAGGAAGAGGAAGATTTTTATGTTCATTTTGTTAAGATTGTAAATGCATACAAAAAGAAGTTTTGTTCTCTCAATTAATTTCATGTTTTAGGTCCTTAAGCTTTGATTTTGCAAAATTCGTTAAAGATTCTGAATTCATTGTCAATTCAATTGGTTTTCTTCACTTTGGTTGTGGTGCTGACTAAATTGGTGGAGGAAACAGAGAGGGAATGATCACCACTAGGTGAGTGAGCAAAAATAAGCAAAAAAACTACAAAAAGCACCTAGCTTTTGCTAGCATCAAAAAGAGGTATTTTTCACATCAAGCTTGCTTTCTTTACATTGTGGCATTTATTTTATATCTACCTTAATAGGGACACCCTATTATTTTCCATTCTAAAAAAAAACATTAGGTATATGCTCTCAACTTTTTGAAGTTGATAAAAAAGCCAAAAGTGTTGCGTTCAGGTGGTAGAAAGAAAGGGAGGAAATTGAACCAAATATTTTATATTTTAAGAACCTCCTTGTCAAGTGGTTGAAAATGAACAAAAAGTGTTTTAAGAGTTTGGAATGAAGGAAAACAATAGGGATATGCGCTTCACTCTTTGAGTGAATCAAATTCCCAAACTTGTTTGACTAAGTTCAATTTTTGCTTTCTATATACATGCTAGATAAATTAGAGACTTAGAGGGCCTGCCTCCCGAGTACATCCTTAAGAGGATGGTGAGAGGGAACAACACAAAGTGGGAGACACTCACTTTAGCCGTGAGACTAACCAACCCACTATAAAAAAAAATGCACTCTTCCTTAATGGGTTGTAGTGATTAATTGTGTTAAGTATCTTCACTTCCTCTAGTTGTCCTTCGGGATTGTGCAAAATCATACTTTTGTGTGTGTGGGAAGCCCACAAGGGGGTATAAGAACTTTTAATAGTTTAGAATGGAGGTTTTAAATAAAAACTTTTTAAAGTAGTAAGCTACCTTTTAGAGCCATATTGTTTAAAAGCCAAATCTGACTCTAGGTAGATTGTTTGGAAGATATTCTTGTGCAAGATCCATTAAAACAACTGAGAACATACACGTAGTGTGTTTTAGGGTTATAATAAAAATTAGATGTGTGTGTTGTGTTTGTGTCTTTACTTTCAAGCAATAATTTCATCCTTCAACTCTAATCACAAAATTTATAATTTTAAAACCCTAAAACTGTGAAAAATCAACAGAAGCAGCAAAGTGACACGTACAGACAATTAAACAATGTCTACAACAATTTTTGTCTTGCCTGTAAATGGAAGTCACACCTGCAAACATTGAAATACCACCTAACCCACTGGAAAATGACGTCTGGAAGATTTTAAACACCGCCTACAAACTACAGAGTCCCGCGTACATAATTTACAGTTACCGTCTACGCAGTGTGAAGTCACGCATACACAATAGTGAACTGACACCCAGAAATAAAGAAAGGAAAATAACAGGAATTTCCCGAGGGTTTGGAAGAAATTTTAAAACATATTTAAATACCCTTTTTGGATTACTTTGTGTCTAATCTATCAGATAGATCAAATTCCTTCAAATATCTATAATGATGAATCTATTTGAACGACAAATCAATCCTATGGAAAATGAAGATCAAAATCTCCATAGGACTCAATACGATAAAGTAACTAAAGATGAAATATTGGAGGCATCCCAAGATCCCATATTTATGGATACAATGCACTTAATTTTGAAAAGGGATAAAGAAGCATATTTCTTAAAGTTAGCTCAATTAGGAGTTACCCTTCCTCATAATGATGATATATCAACCTTAAAGGAGGATGAGGAAAAACAAAAGGATACATCATCTAACAAGCCATCATTAAGATCAATCTATCCTTTTCTTTATGATGATGGGTCATCGGTATCTTCATCTTTTTCACGAAATGAAACATTTAAGTGCAAAAAACCTATCTTGGATCAAGGGAAATTTCAGGACCACCCTATTTTTGATCAATATAATAAAGAGAATAAAGAGAAAGGTACCAATCTCAAGCAAGACCTAATGTACAAACCTCTATCTAGCAAGGTTTCTCCCATAGTATTTACTCCTTTCATCCTTCATCTATCTCACAAAGATTCACAACTATCCAAAATTCATCCATCAAAGAGTGAGCCTAATGATGATACTTTCCACGTTGACTATGTATACCCTCAAGGGCTACCTATAAAAGAAACCCAAGCTAACTTACATCTTGATGCAAATAATTTCAAGGCTTCGAAGATATTAGACCCTAAGCTATCATGTGCTTTAATGCCTATTCAAAAGGATTCTCCATCATTCTTCCAAACATTCCCCACGCATATCCCAACATCTACCTTTTCCTTAGAAGTGGCTACATGTCAAGAGGATAATCCAAAGTGTGAAGAAACAAATATCAATAAAGATCAAGATCAAGATTTTATACAATCCCCTCCCATATTTGATGAAGGTCCCATATCCATAGAATCCTATGATGATTCCCATGTACCCTTTCATTTCTTCCAAGAAGATATCCCTCCACCTCAAGAGCCACATGATACCTTTTCACTTCCCAAGCAAGATCAAGATATCCCTCCACCTCAAGAGATACATACCTCTCCACTTCCCAAGCAAGATCAAGATATACCTTCCACCATTTCGAATGAACATATTGAAAATCAAGAGCAAAGAACCCTCTCTACACCATTTGAAGATCCTTTTAAAGATCAAAGTATCCCATCAACCCCTTTTCATACTCCTCCATATTCACCTCAAGAAACCATCATTCCTCCAAATTCCTTGCATGATGATAAATCCCTTGAAGATTCATTTGATCCTATCAAAGTTTCTACTATGAAAGCTACTCATGAGCCTATTGGTATAAAAATAAATCTTGAAAGTGAGAGCCTTGGAAATATAACTCACTCCAAAGATATTGATATCCCTTTCACACCTTATCTCCCTCCATTCAAACACAACCATATGCCTTCACCATTCTCCAAATCCTTTTTGGGTTCCTAGGTCCCAAAGCTAAAGTCTTCATCCCTTCCATCCATATTAGGTCTATATATCCCTCCATCAATCATTCCTACCATCCCTATCTCTCCATTCACTTACCCTATCATGTATCAAGATCAACGAAGGCACACATACTTCAAGAATGTCCAAACACCAATCCATATGAGCCCTCCATATTATTCCTATTCACCCACAATTCCCAAGTCTTTTGGAAGCAATTTGGATTTTCAACATAAAAATCAAAAATCTAAGAGTCCATGTGTGTATAAAAATCACCATGCCCTATCTAATCAACATGTGAATGAAAAGAAAAAAGAAATATACAAAAGGCCGCAAGGTCCACAAAGCAAAATGAAATATTCAAAAGTTCGCAAAGGTCCACTAAGAAAAAATCAAAATCAAAGGAAATGTGGGTTCATAAATCCCTCATTGAAGAAATGCATTCAAAAGCATCACAAAAGAAAGAAAAATCAAAGACTATGTGGATTCCCAAATCACTTTTGAAAGACTTTCGCACAAAAGAAAAATCAAAGTTGACATTCAAGCTTCTAAAGGCTTTCATTCTGTCTCCTTCTAAACATTTTCCACTTTCCAAGTATACTTTGGGTTCCTATATCCCAAAATCCACTATCTTAGCTACATCCTTGCCTCCTTTATCCATTGTTCCTCCATAATTCCACCACCCTTCAAAGTGTGTGTCAAAGTTGATCTTGCCAACATTTCCATCCACAACATACCTTCTTCTTATCCTCACATTCATTATCCAACACTTACTTTCCATCTTTCCATCCCTCTTATCCAATCTATGGCATAAAACCTTAACCACCATCTACCTTTACCCTCCACATCTATCCTTTATCATCACCTTATCAATATCTTTGAGCATCCTAGCCATATTCATGGTTTATTATAGCATATCTTTCAGAAGAGCATTGTCCAAAGATCCTGATGTTGCGGAATTTTTGAAAAATACAAAAAAAAGAAAGAAAAAAATTGAAAAAAGAGAAATGTGCCTTGGTGAAAACTTGGTAAATAGGCGCCTTGGTAGAAAAATTAAAGAGAAATCAAGTCTTCCTATGGTGAAAATAACTTTTTGTGGCGCCTTGGACAAGTACCATGGTGAAAACCTGGCAAATATGCATCATGTGTAATTCCTCCTCTTGCAGTCTACACTTGGGGGAAAGTTTCATCCATGCTATCCTCCATCTTCCCTATCCAACCATTTATCTCACTCACATCCATATTCATTCTTTCACCTTTGATCTTGACAAGGTTGAACATATCCATGAGCATTAGGTATCTGGACATCCATTATCTTTCCTATCATGATCTTGCTTATCCAAATCTACCTTCATTATTCCTTGATAGTCTTTCCATAATCCCAAATCATCCCCTCATGGCCTCCATAACCCCTTTATCCTGATTGTGTTATCCTATGCATATCTTATCCAAATTGAACCTTGGTCTTGATCAAAATAAAGAACATAAAGTGCAAAATTTGTTATCAAAAACCTCTTGACATGTCCATTCTTTTGGATCACTCACTTTCATGACAGCAGATTATTATCCCATATGCTATCTATAATTTCAGCATCGGCTTTCATTGCTTATCCAAGACATGCTTCACATTGCTATATCCTTTTTCCTTAGCTTGGGTAATCTTGAGGAGATGGTCCTACGAGTCACATTCACATGCTTCATCCATCATGGCCTTTCCATCTCTAATCCATCAACTTGCAAATCCATCCTTCATGTCCTATACCTTGCTAGACATTGGGGCAAACCAATGTGCTCTTGTTTGAGAGCTTGTAATTTTCTAAAAATCTAAAAATCTAAAAAAAAAACAAAAATCTTTAAAAATTCAAAAAAAAAATCTAAAAATCTAAAAAATCCAAAAACATTAAAAATTCCAAAAAATCCAAAAAAAAAATCTTGCATAAAGTCTTTGAGCTACATTGTTAAATTGTTGTCACATACTAGGTTTCATTTTCTCAAGATTTACATGGTCTCATTTTCACTTGGGGGCAAAGCATTGGTTTTTTATACAAATGGATTCAATAAGTGCTACTTTTTGGTCACATGTCAGAGGAGATTTTCAGAGCTTCAGAAGAGAGATATTGTTGAACCTTTGATGGATATCATTGTTCAAATCAAACATTCAATCTTGCAAGTTGATTCTTGAACTTCATGACTTTATTATTAGGATTAAAAATTGACACAACCTAAATGATCAAAATGTTTGGAAATTCTATTGAAAATCTTGATACAATACAAAACACTTGAAGATTTTGATGATCTTCATTGCATTTTGTCATGTCTTTTTAGCTAATCAATGATGTTTCAACTAGATTGGCGATGATGAATACATGGTATTTTCTTGACTTTGAGTGACTTCTTTGAGGAAGATCCACCAACTTGTGTGAATTCGTCTAAGGACATGGTCACCAAAGAACCATTGAGGACTTTCATATAGGAAGGAGGGTTAACCTTTGTTTGTTTATACAAACGGATACATTGGTTATTTAGATCTTCCATATGTTAATACCAAAATCTACTTGCAACATTGAATCCAATGAAATCGGTATTCATACTCCTATAGTTGATTATTCAACTAGTGAAGGTTGTACTAGTTTCTAAATGGTTACAAAAGTGATGAAAGTGGTATTCATATTATCATGATGTGGTCAGTGATAATTGTACTTTCTCCTAGTTCCACAATGCTCAATGATGAAACTATATCTCTATTGCATTTCTTTTGCAAAAAGCTAGTGATAGTTGCATTGCATTGCATTTTCATGATAGATCAATTGCATGTTTATGGGATTTTCCTTAATTAAGGGGGTGAAAGTTAATCATGATTACATCATCAAAGTCCTAATCAATGTCCTCAAATTTCTAATCCATCAAATGATCAATGCTACATCAAGGATATCATCAATATACATCTGCTAACCTAGGGGCAACCTCACCATCTGATCAACTAGGGGCAACCTAACTCTGTTCATCACCCATACATACATATGCACCTCAGTCATATCAAATGACCCTATCTATCAGCCTCCCACCATTAATATTCCCATAAAATCCAATCAAATCGAATATCAATCAGTCAAATCATCTAATTGTTCATCTAACGTCAATCATTTATCCTAGCATCTTGAGCGCATCAAATTTCCTAACTCTAGATCTTGAGGAAGGAAAATCAATCCATTTTTTCATCTCTCTAGATATTGAGAGTGAATTATTAGTTTATCCAATCAATCCATCAACCTACCTATCCTATCTAATTGACATCAATACAACATCAAACCAAGTGATTTTGTCTAACATCAAGTGATATCCAATCATCATCAACACATCAATAACATTTTATCAATTATCAAATTCTCTCATGACTGAGGCATTTTCAAGTTGATTTTATCAAGAAATAAATCTCAATTTCCCAAACTCAACCAAATCATCCAAACATCATCTTGATTCATTTCTCGAGGGGGCATCATATCCACATCAAAGATTCAAATCAAGGATTCATATCAGAGTTTGTTTTTCATCATCAGGGACAACATCCTATCATCAATCAAATCTGCATCAAACATCAATCAAATCTGGAGCATTTAAATTTCAAACATTATCAGTGGGGCATTTCACATCTTATCAAAACAAAGTTTCAAATTAGGTTTTTATCATTCAGATCAGGGATTTCAAATCAGTTTTTCAAATCAATCAATCAAATCAAGTTATCAACATTGAATCAGGTTATCAGATCAATTTTGTATCAATTAATCAATCAAGCATCAAATCAGTGATCAGGACAATAAATTTTCATTTAATCAATGTGCTTCGCACATCAATTCAAAGAGGGGCATTTGTAGACACCTAAAACTGGGCAGGTGTTCTATTATCAAGCAAATCTACAAATCTCAGCCAAATGCTCTAAATCTCACCAAAATGGATCAAATCAATTCCAAATGGACATTTATTAATCAAATTAGAAAAAATCAATTTAAATCAAAGGATTAAATAAATAATGACATCAAAAGATTAAATATAAGCCTAAAGGGATTAATCAAACTATATAATTGATTTTAATCAATTAATTGTATAGTTTAAATCAAAAATCAAATTGAACCTATTCCCCTACATGGATAATTTAATTAATTTATTGAATTTAATTAATCCTAATATCCTTCAACATGAATTTGAGCAACCAATGAGAATTGAGAACACAAAGCACATGGATCACTCCTAATTTGCAATCTCAATCACTCATTTTGAACTTTGAAACTCAATCACTCAAATTTGTCTCTTTGTCCCAACCTTTGAGACAAGCATTTAAATTTTCCCCCCATTTTAAACCATCTCAAATCCTATCACTCAACCAAGGCTTAATCATGATCAAGTAACTCTACCCCCTACCCTTGATAAAATCCTATAAATACAAGCCATTTTGAGAGCATAAGGATCCTAGAAAATTTGAATGCAAAGCATCCTTATTATAGGCATTTCATAGCAAATTGAGAGAAATTGAGAGCATATCATAGCAATTTAGCATAATGGAGATCATTTTGAGGGCATTTGAATCAAATATAATAGAAAATTGAGAGAAGTGAGAGCTAGCTAGGTATTATCTTTATCAATTTCTCATTCTAGGATTGCCACTAGTAGAGATTAAGGTTGAGAGCTCTATTAGCAAAGATTAGTTAGAGATCCATGAGATGTTAAATGCTTTATTTTTCAATTCTTAAATTAAATTGTATTATTATTTCCATATAATTTATAGATATCACCTTTATTTCATGAAGGTATGATTTATACATACACAGTAGGGCCTGTTCAAGAACTTCCCTATGCACTGAGGAGATCTTTAGTAGCTCAAATATAGAAATTTGAGTTCAGGTTCTTTGTAGTTGATCTACCAAGTTATAATTTGCAGATGGGATTGTAACTGTTTGTCTTGTTGTTGCTGGTTTGGGAATTGTGACAACTAGTGTTTTGGAAGATGTCACTTGTTTGGACGAGGATTGTGCTCCTTTGACCGTGACTTGTGCTTGACTTCGAGTCACCGTGTTTGATTATATTGATGTGTCTTTAGCACCTTTAATAGTGATCACATTTATTGATTCATATTTAATGTCCAACATGGTGATCACATTGTCGTTATTGGAGTAGGTGTAATTTACTTTGTTTCCTTTTCCTTTAGAAGCTTCCCCTTTTTCGTAGTTAGGGAACGATTTGTTAAATGTTGTATGATCTTCATTAGTGGTATGTCCTTCCACTTTGATTTTACCTCCTTCAATAAGGTCTTGTATAACGTTTTTAAGCTTAACACGGTTATTAGTCTTATGTCCCTTGTTTTTATGAAAGACATAATAAGAATTGTCATCCCATTATCTTGGTTTGACTTCTGGTTCCCATGGTTTTGAATCGGGAATTGTGAGGACTTTATTATCCAAGAGTGTCTTCAAAATTGTCCTGAGAGGTTCTCCCAATGGAGTAAATGTTATTTGAGGTCTAGTCCATGGTTTTCTCTTATTATTCTCATTGTTTTCTCTTGGTATTGTGGTTGTTACCTTGGCTTCTTTGTTTGCTTGTAAGTTTTTCGTTAGATTGAACACTGCTGGTTTAGGATTAGCATTAGATGCATCTACCACTCCATCATTAACAACATTCTTGTTTTGTTTCCACCACTTAGGATTGTTGTTGTAGTTGGTAGATTTGTTATCACTTTGGAGTGTGATTTCTCCTTTCTTAATCATGACATCTTCAGAACGAATGTCATTCTTGATCATCCTATCAAAGCTTGGTGAATCTTGCATTTGCAATGCATAGTTCATTTTGGGTACCAAGTTGTTAATAAAGATTTCCATCTTTTCTAATTCGGGTATTGCACTTGAGTACCTAGCAAAGATTTTCCTCCACCTTTGTAAAAAGTGTGTAAAGGATTCACTTGTTCGTTGCTTTGTGTTACATAGGTCCATCATGGTCACGTTATGTTGTATATTATAAGAGTAATGTTGGACAAAACGTTGAATTAACTCCTCAAAAGACTTCACACTTGGTGTGAGTTTGGAGAACCACTCCATAGTATTTCCGCCTAAACTTCCCAGAAATAACCTCATTAGGTATGTAGGTTCATGCATGTACTCAATGCTTAGAGCACAAAATTGTCTCACATGGTCATGTGGATCGATTTCTCCCATGTATTTGTCATATTTTGGCCTTGCCATGTTGGGAGGAAATGGAACCATGTTGATACTCTTGTCAAAAGGAAAGGGACATATGTGGTCCAAAGAGTTTTTTTTTTTTGGTTTGACTTTTTCTTGTTTGAGTGTTGCAAGTTCGGCTTGCATCAAGGTCAATTGTTTGGTGAGAATAGAAATAGGTGTTGGTACCTCTTTCTCTTTTAGTCTCTCAACATCATAATCTTTAGGGAGTTTGACTCCAAGAGATGCTAGATGTAGGAAATACTTCTCCTTGTCTTCACCAATGATTCTTTTCAATGTCCTTTGGAATTTTCTACTTTGTCTAAGCTTGTTGTACTCTTCCTCAGGTACATCTCCATCACTATCCAAGTCAAACAAAGGATGGGTGATGTGTTGTTCTTCTTTTCTACTATTGTCTTGATTTTTTTGGTTTTGGTTATTGTTGTATTCCTCAAAAGCTCTACTCCATTCTTGATGAGGAGAACCCATTGCGGGTGAGTCTTGATTGAATATGGGATCACAAGATGTCTCTCCTTGATGATATTGTAGTAATATAGGAGGTACTTCTGATTTGTCAGCAAGATTCTTGTTGCGTCTTGTGTTAACCATGAAAGCTGGATCTCAACTTTGTCAAAGTTTTCCAATAGTGTCAAATAGAGTCTCAAATTGTCCAAGTAAGTGTGTCCAAGTAGAAGTTTGTTTGTGTTTGGTGAAATTCAACGACTTCAGCGTCAGAGGGTTAGAATGCCCTGATAGTGAGCTGAGAATAAAGAGTGTTTGATAAATGGGTAGACCACACATTTTGAGACCAATTATGAGAGTCCAAGAGGACATGCAAGGTAGACTCCTAAGAAAGCTGTAAAACAACAATAGGTGGACCAACAAGAGCAATAGGACCAGACTGAAGAGCCAAAAGGGTATCCAAAAGTACTAAATTTCTCTAAGAAACACTTGTGTAAGGGCACACTATCCTAGACGTGACACCCTAAATGTGAAGATTGATATGCCAGATGTGAGCTTGTGTTTTACCAGATGCGAGCTTTGATTCCCTGGATGTGAGCAAGTTCCCTAAAAGTGAGCTAGGAATGACCCAAAATGATGCAATACCCTAGATGCGAGCTAGTGCAACCAGATACGAGCTAAGACAGACCAAAATGAGCATCTGATGGTTTTGATGTTTTTGTCAGTTTTGTCTTGAAATGCATGAAATTTGGCTGACAACAAAGGTTTTCTAAGACTTTTCTAGTGAATTGTAAACAACATGTATGTCAGGGAATGAAAATTATTGCTTGTTTTTGGAGTTATTTTTTTAGTGAGTCTTTTAGACACATCAAGCAATGTTCTTTTGTTAAGGGTGATCAAACACTTTCCTTATTCCCTACTTTCTAAGCATAGAATGAAAATATTTTCTCATAGACTCAAGTACACACTCACATGCTAATAAAAATATGACAATCACCAAGCACACAATGGCTCCAGCCATGATGTTGTATTAGCCAAATCCAAATGCAAGTGAGCGCACAAAATCATGAGTATCTTGGGGTAATTACTATTTGCCTAGCACAAATATTATCACCCTTTCAGAGATAAATTAGGTAATTTGACTAAAAGCGTTTAGTATGTTGGGACATCAATTCGCAACCGTCTCCCATAGAATTACACAAGCCAAAATTGAGGTGTATAGCCCTATGAGTACTCAAATGTGTGTAGTCTCGCAAGCAAGATTTAAGCGGCTTCGCTCTACACACACTCAAGCATGTTCAAGGAATGATGTCAAAATTCCAGGAACAAAACCGATTACATCTTCCGAGGCTTTGGCCTACAAGGAAGTATATTGATTATAGTGAGTTGGAAGGGTTGGCGTAAACCTGTCCTCACTTGGGTCATCCCGGGAGTTTTTTTTCTCAATCGGCAGGCCCTCTAATATTTTGAAAGCAATGAAAAGGATTGGCGAGCTTAGGAGACTAGATTTATGATTCTTCAAAAGAAGAAGAGCATACTCTCCTATTCCATTCCATTTTCTCCTACAAACACATCAAATAAGTTCATTTCCTCAAACTACTTCACTCAAAACTCAATCTCCCATGACGAGTCTTTGGTTCCTCCACTTGGAAAGAAGAGAAAATCCTCTAGTGAGACTAAGTAGTAAACTTAAGTTCAACGTTAAGTTCCTATTTTAAGGAAGCACAAAGCATTTGAAAAGCAAATTTTTGTTGTTCAATTTCCCCAAATTAGGTGATTTGCTTGTTCATTTACTTTTCCCAAAATTAGACAATGAAATTTGCTTTGTTCAATTTTTCCACAAGATTTAATGCTTTGCTTTGTTCAATTACTTTCCCAAAAAGAATTATACAATGTGTTTGTTCATTTAACCACAATATTTAATGCTTTGATTGGTTCAATTACTATCCCAAAAAGAATTATACAATGTGAATTTTCCTTGTTCAATTTTTCCACAAATTCTTCTCAAATCCTAAATTGACTTTTGAGTTTATGATTTTCCTTAAAGGAAAAGAGCATAATCCTCTGGTCAATTTAGCAAGTGATTGGAAAATGTAATTATGTTTTAAAGATATAATCCTACAACCTGCAAACCACAAGTTAGTAGTTTATTTCCACCTTTTTGAGAAAAAGGCTCTGAAAGCAACCTGCAATCAATAGTTAGGTTGTTTAAAGGACAGAAACAAACAAGATCACAAGATTAGTGGTTAGACATTTTAATTTGCAAATCAAATAACCAGATGCGATTTCCTTTCCTAAATACAATCCTAGATATCTTGTATGCGAGGCCCTTTCCTGAATGTGATGCTTTGCACAAAAGGAGACACGGAATCTTACCAGATATGAACCTTTACTAAATGCGATGTAGAAAAAACCAAATGCGAGTTTAGAAACCCGAGATGCGATCTGATTTCCTAAATGCGACAAGATTTCCTAAATGCGAGCCTGGATCAACAAAAGGTGACTCTAGACCTGGAAACAGAGAACCAAAATTAGTAAAAAGTGATTAGAAATGAGGTAAAATTTGAGGATTTACCCCATGGTGGGTGCCATAAATGTGTGTGTATTTTGTGGATCTGCTAGCTACAATACAACACTTTAACATGTCATTGCATTACTGAAATAAACATGTAAATCAAGGGGAAAACACACAAATGTCATGAAATTTGACATATTGCTCCCTATCTAAGAAGAGTTTGAAGAATGCTATAATTTGCCTTCAGATTATGCATTAATTAGTGACATATTCATGCTTATAATGGAAGATTTAAAAGATTTAATCAAAAATGCTCAAGAAAAGTTTATTTTAAAGCTCCAAATGAAAGATTATGACAATTTCTAAGAAAGTTGAGCTAAAATGCATTAAGATCTCTAAGAATATGAGCAACATAAGTTTGTAAAATGAATTCTAAAATTAGGGGCCCATTGAGCTCAAAATTCATTCCATTTATAGAAGAATTTGAGGAATGAGAGGTTAGGATTGAAAGTTGAAGAGAGGTGGAGATTGAATCTTTGGTGATCCATGTGAGGTGATCCAAGTGATTTAACTCTTATTGGCTAGGGAATTGAATTTCCCTTTTGCAAATAAGGAGTTGTAATTAGGATTTCTTTAATTCATTTTTATTAATTACTTTAACCGTGTATTTGATTGTTTTTTATTTAATTGATTTGATTTGATTTAATTGGCTAAGGCAATTAATTTACTTTAGTGATTAGATCACTTAGGAGATTAAATTTGATTTAAATGAATTATGCCAATTAATTGAAGAATTGTCATGAAATAATTAGGGGTATGATCACACTTAGGGAAAATAGGGCCTATGGTGAGACCAGACCAAATTAAGGTGGTTACAAGTACAAAGTGTTGAGATTGATGAACATCAATCTACCCAAGAAACCCTGCATGCAAAGCTGTTACATAGAAGAAGACAGAAAGAGAAAGCTAGGGCGGCCGATAGGCCAGAGACTGAAAAAGCATGTTGCAAGAATTGATTTTCTATTAACAACAATAAAATGATTTACAATCTCCTTATGAAATGAAAGCCGGTCAATCCTTATAAAGGATACCGAAACCCTAAAAAGGGAAACTAACAGAAATAGAAACTACCTAAGGTTAGCTTAAGCAAACTAGAGTGAATAGGGAAGTTACTAATTAGATCATAATGATTTAAATTAGTAACCCCGATAGACTATTACTCTAACACAAAGTAGAAGTGTCTACTTATATAGGCAAAGAAATAAGAGACCATGATAAGGAGAAGATAAATTATCACTCACACAAGGTGGAATCACATGTCCACCAAAGGTGAATCATCCTCTATTGTGCAATGAAGTATGTCCAACATGTGGAGGATGATAAAGTGATAAATGCACTAAGGGTGGAGACAACACATAAAGTGGAAATGTGATAACAACTATCACTACATAAAGTATAATTTTTCCTACACCAAGTGTAAATAAAGGTGCTAACTCCTAAGTGTCTCAAATGCAAATTGTTATGTATGCATTATCTTAAGCTTAAGTAAAATTTAATTAGTGGACATTTAATTACACCAACACCCCCCTTAAGTGCAACTCAGTGGAGTGCACCTAAACTCATAATGTAAGATGGGTCTTGACTACTAGGCCATGTTAGTTACCCATGTAAAATATAAAAAATGTAATGCAATCTCTCATAAAGCAGAGAAAGGGAGACAACCTCATGTGAAAAAAATCCCCTCCAAAAAAGAGATGAAAACAAACAAGATGCATGGATGGAATACTCAAGACCCCCCAAGGACTACATACATCATGTATATACAATAAAGTATCCCTCCATAGGAAGGAAAGAAGGATACAACATAGCTCCCCCATAATGAACAATCTCCTAAAAAAATGGTGAGTGCTTGAAGACAAAACATAGTACAATGCCTACAAACAACATTTCACCCCTTAGAAAGAAGATAAACCAAGTAAATATGTTGGAATGCTTCCCATTATGGATAGGAATGAGGAAGTGGAATCCAAATGAAGTATGATGATGGTGTCTCTAAAATATGCCCATGTGTTTCTATGTCCTTAGATGATGAAGATGTCATGAACCAATTAGGAATCTACCCAAATATAGTAGAAGGTGACAAGCAAAGAACCAATGGAAACTAATTGTGGACAAGATCCAAAGACAAAGATGAAGTGACAACATTATTGTCACAACTATCATCAAATAGGAATGCCTTTGAAAACTGGATGGGAGTCTCCAAGATCGAAGAAGTCATCACATAAGCATGATCTGTTAGAATGGGAAGTTGATGTTATTCATGATGTTGTCATTAATGGTTGTCATTGATGTCAACATATTCTATGCATATTCATGTTTTGTTTGTATCGATTGATATGTATTGATATCTTTGGTGTATTAGTAGAGGTGTTCACTGAAGGATGTGTCTTAGATACTTATCTTTATCCTTTTTGGTGGTGATCCTATTCTTTTTGCAACATATGGTGGATCGTTTATTTGAGTTTGGTCCAATTTTGAGCATGTTTGTTCATGTTTTGGTCTCAACAACTACTATGTAACATGTTATTCATATATGTTGGTACCAAAGGATTTGGAGATGGTGTAGCATGTTTTTATACACAAGGCATGTTCTATTGATTTATATGGTCCACATTTAATTCCTACCACCACAGGAATGTCTTGGTGCGACCTATTTCAAATTGTTTGGCTGACATGGTTGATGACATCAGCAATATAATAAGAGCGATGATTTCAGTTGTTTGTGTGTTATGTACGATGCTTGTATGTGAAGTGATCATGAATATATTTACATGAGATATCTGTGTTGGTGATTTTTCATGTTGATGCAATTGGTAGTAGACTAATATATAATTCTTGTATTGTAGTGTGCTAGTTACAATGATCTCAGTGGTGGATTCAATCTCTTTTCATATATTTTGACAGTGAGCCTATTTATCTGGCAGTGAGCCTCATTGTATTGAGAGTTAGCCATATTAATTTGTAAGGGTAGTTAGCTCGACCGACAGTGAGCCAACCTGCACTGAAAACAACTGGCAGTGAGCCTTTGTAAAAACCACCTTAACCAATGTTTCATTTCATGAGAATTAGCTTCTCTGTGGCTTTTCCCATTTTGGGTTTCCACATAAATATTGGTGTTACTTGTGTTGGTGTTTCTTTTATTTCATGTTCATATATGTTATGAATGCTTAATGTGGTTAACCAATAGATCAGAAGTTGATATTTTCATTGTTTATTAGTTTAAATTGACAAAGTAAATATTTTATTAAGTGTGTGGGAATAACTGATTTCTCTCCCCCCTCTCAGTTATTCAACCTATTCAACAATTGATATCAAATCTTGGTTCCTTGGTATAGATCTTAACCGTTGGAGGTAGATTCGATGGTGCACAAACTAAACATTCCTATATTCAATGGATCATACTACAATACACGTAAGGATTATATGAAAGGATATTTGATTTCAGTTAGTTACAATACATGGAAGCATGTAGAGATAAAGTTTGTATTCCCTCATAATGGTCTTAAGACTCTAGATGAAATCACAACGTATGAGGAGAATTAAAAATTGAGGTATGCTATCTACAGTGCTTTATCAAAGAATGAATAGGCTAAGGTTATTTCTTTGAAGATTTCTTATGAAGTTTAGGAAAAATTGAAAGAGATCTATGAAGGAAATGATAGAGTTAAGTTATCTAAGAAGCTAATAGCAAAATGTCACTATGAGAATCTGAGAATGGGAGAAGGTGAAGACAATAAGAGTTACTTTCAAAGAGTGGAGAATGTAGTTAATAAATTAAAGAATCAAGGAGGAACTATTATAGATGAGGATTTCATGGAAAATATATTGATGACATTATCAAAAAACTACAGTGATAAGATCTTGGCTATAGAAGAGGTGTATGATCCAAATAAGTTTACTAAAGAATAGTTGTTTGGCACTTTGACTGCATTTGAGATGAGGAAGTTTAGAAGAGAGAAGAACACATATGAGATGAAAGTCAAAGCAAATAATTAGAAGAATATCCTAATGGTGATGATGATGAAGAAGAAGAGTTTGAAGCAACATTTTCAAGAAGAATGAAGAAGGGTACCAACAAGTACAAAGGTATGTCACCCCTGAAATGTTTTAGATGTGGTAAGATTGGTCATTTGGCTACTAGATGTCTAGATAAGGGTCCTAGACAAAAGTTTAAAAAGTTCAATAAGAAGTATTATTATGTGAATGAAGAGGCTAGTATTTCAGATGACGAGTTAGAAGCAGAAGACTATTTGTTTTATATTGAAGAAGATAAGAAACCATAAATCGATATCTCTAACATTTGTGTTGAAGTTGATGGTGATGTTGAAACTACTTTATGTGTTAGAAGAAACAAAAATGAATGGTTGATTGATAGTGTTTGTTCTCATCATATGACTGGAGATAAGAGTAAATTTGTGTCTCTTGAAAAATATGATGGTGGTCCTGTTAGGTTTGGTGATGACAAGGTTGCTTATATTGTTGGTAGAGGATCTATTACTTTTGATGGAAAGAATAATGTTGATAATGTCTATTATGTGAAAGGTTTATATTAAAATATATTGAGTGTTGAACATGTGTGTGAGATTGGATATGATGTTGTTTTCAATAATGAAGGGTGTGAAATTCAAAAGAGATCTGGAGATGCGATTGAAGTTGGAAAAAGGATAGGAAGGAATTTATACCAGCTTGAAGGAGCTTTCGAAGGATGTGTCACATCAAATTTGATGATTTGGTAATAATAAGTTCACCACATGCAGTAAGAGACCTACCTAGATTGTGAAAACCAGATAATGTGATATGTAAGGGATGTCAGGAAGGAAAACATAGAAGAGAATCATTCAAGGTGAAGGATTATTCTTTTATCAGTTTACTAGATTTAGTGCACACTGACCTTTGTGATCCTACTAGAACAAGAAGTTTTCAAGGTGAGAGGTACTTTATATTATTCATTTATGATTATTCTATTGGTATTATGATAGATTTTAGAGTTGTGATGCAGTGTTTTATGCTTATGAGTTTTTCATTGATGACAACTCTATCAGATTTGATGAATAGGTTACAGATTCTGATCGACTGGATAGATAGGTAAAGAAAAATAAGCTAAGTGTTTTGATCGGTTAACAAGAAGACAGTAACAAAAATTATTTTGAGTGGTGATCAAGATAGAGAGTACATTGGGTGGTGCGATCATTACTAGAGCCTTATTTTGATCAGACAAGTTCAGTTTACCGATTGCGATAGTTAACTCAATGTTTTGAGTGAGTTGGTATTTTGGTGATGTGTTTAGTTAAAACCGGCTGAGTTAACGATTGGTTCTTGATAATCAGATGATCAAGGTGGTTGATTATCTGTTAGTTTTTGGTAATAAACTTATGTATTAAATTTTGTGCCGACATGTTAGGTATGGTTGGCATTGATTTTCATGAGTTAGTTCAATGTTTTGGGCCGACTTATGGGATGTTTTTCAAGTCTTAATAGACTTAAGAACAACAATATAAAGGCAAGCTAAATCATGTGATTTAGAGTAGAATATTGTGTTATTGGTGGTTGCTATTAGATATAGATACATAACATTACGCATGGGTTCAGAGATTGGATTGGATCTGACATGCAGGTAGTGCCATTTCCAGATCAGTCATTGGATTTCATTGCTTAAGGTTAACTCTAATAGGTTAGCAGGTTACATTCCTTAACTGGGTGGACTTTAACAAGTCTCTTTGTATAAATCCTTTAATAGGGTGACTTTTGAGAAGGATTTCTAAATCCTCTAGTGAGGTAGATCCTAACAGGTATGTTTGTACTTCTAACAAGGTACTAGTCACTCTTAACTGAGTGACCCCCTAACATGGTATTATAAGCTCCTAACATGGAAACTCTTTTTACTGTAGTGAAGAGATTTGTGGGTTTCATCCCCACTATGGTTTTCTCCCTCTTACAAGGTTTCCATGATAAAAAATAGTGGTGTTATGTGTTATTCTTTTTGGATGCTTGAATTGTTTTACTTCTATTGCATAGTTACACTTGCATGTTTGGTTGTATGGAAGTTGCTTCAAAGCATAATCAAACACTTGGTTGAATTGGTTCATTACCTATTTAAACTAATTCACCCCCCTCTTAGTGCCTTTATATACTAAAAATTGGTATCAAATCTGAGTTCCCTTGAAGAATCCGAACAACTTGGAAGAGATCCTTAAGGAAAACATGGAGTTTTATAGAAGGAAACTGGTAGAGGCTGAAGATATGATTGAGAAACTCAAGGATCATTTTAAGATGTCTAAGGCTAGGAGACAAGAGTTGGTTGAACAATTGAGTGATATTCAAGATCTCATCGAACACCTATGTGAATAGAGTGGATCTGATGAATCTGAGGTAGAGGTTGTGGTCTTGAAGAATGAGCAACAAGCTAAGGAAAACAAGGACAAGCATAAGGTGTTGGAAAAGATGAAGCAAGAAAAAAAGAACATGCAAAGGGAGTTATAAAACTTCTCAATGAGAATGGGTCAATATTTAAGCAAGGAAAGTTGCAAATGAAGCCAAGAAGGTTGTAGAAGATACTCTCAAAGCTAAAGACGACACCTTAAAAGCCAAGTTGGAGGAACTATTTAGATCTGAATAAGAAGTTGTTATTTTTCCTCAGCACCTACATGATTCAAATGAAGAAAATGCAAATTTCATAAGAGAAAATGAGAGTCTGAGGAAAGAGAATGAAAAGATGAAAGGAGAACTTAAGGCAACCAATGATCTATTGAACAAGCTCAATAAGATTTATGTTAAACTTTATCAACAAATCTCAAGCCAAAGAAGAAATGGTGAGAAAAAGGTTTAGGGTTTTCTAAATTTGAAGTCAGTGAGTCATCTAGTGCAAAGGAGATCCATGCAAAAGGAGAGTCAACACCTAAGGTGAACAACAACAAAGTTGGTAAGAGGAATTATAGACTGGTGTGTTTCAATTGTCACAAGGAATGTCATACTACTAATGTATGTAGGTTTAGACCTATTGGGCCTAATAGACCAAACACACCTATTCCTAGATTTGGAAATTTTTTTATAGAAAATTTGAAGGTTACAATGCTATATTTGATGTCTTTCATGGTAATTGTTATCATTGCAACAAGTATGGTCATAAGACTAATGAGTGTAGGGATAGAATCAATAATCAAAGGCCATATAACTCCAGCTGATGGAGACCTAATCAACAAGGCAATCAATTGGATGTTACATGTTCTATTTGTCACAATTATGGACACACAACAGTGAATTGCAGGATGAGAACTGATAGAGGCAATGTTGGACCATGGAGAAAAAAATGTATGGTGTGTTACTATTGAAAAAAGATTGGACAACTTACTACATCTTTCAGAGCTAAGAAGAATAACATCGAAGGTCAACCGTTGAATAGGCCTGATAATGATAAATGCAAGAAGATTGCAGATGTTGAAGGAATAAAAAACCAGATGAAGGAAACAAGGGTTAATAAAGGTGAACCTAAATCTTATGCATTGACAGAGATCTCCACAACATTAGGTAATCTTTCAACACTTTTTCCTTCAACCTCTCAGTGTCTTCTTGAAGTTTATTTTTATCGGCGAGGGAATGTGGGGCCAAATCTAACTTCAACTTCCTTTCAACCAACGATCCCTTGGTTAAAACCTTGAAATGACCAATTGACTTAAGGGAATAAGGGGTGCACATCTTTCACTTCATTTTTTTAACATCCCATGATACTTTGTACTCTTTTCTTTAAAATCATGAGGGAACCTGGAGTACAAGTCATATTGAACACTTATACACCCCAAAATCCCTCATCTTACACTTAACATTTATCTTTATTCTAGAGAGAACGCAAGGTATGCATTTTATTCCTTCATTTCATATTTTGGAGTCTTGCCTTAGTTTTCTTATAAATAGCTAACACCCTGATGGAACACAAAGTGTTATTTTCCTCCACATCTCCTTCAGTTGCACCTTTCCACGACCTAGTTCTTAAAAACAACAAATCATAGGATGAAACCCATAAAAGTGTTGCATGATCCTCTCTTTATTACCCCACCATCTTGCCATTTGAATTCAAAATTTATTTAACCCTGATGGATCATGGGGTACTTTTCAACATCCCACCTTCTACCCACCCTACATTCCCTTTGCCAATTTCATTATCTTTTCACTCATAGTGAGAGGATGCACAGTAAGTTTTTTAAATATTTTATTTTATCTCTTGCAATCTCACATGCATCAAAACCACCACACACCAAATTGCGAGGGAATGATGGATCTATTTCTCTATTTGTTTTAATGCACACTTAAGTTCAAGGGTTTAAGGGGTCATGATTAGGACATGCCTTAGAGATATTATACGTTACCAAGAAAAAAATGATTGGTTGAATAAGTATTCTCATTGTATAGGTTTGATAAATGAATGTTTGATCAAGATACATATTATGAATTAAAAGGATTGTGATTGCTTATATTAGGTCAACATTGAAACATAATAAAGGACATAGAGCTACCAAAAGAAAAAAACATAGAGAATTTTTTTTTATAATCATAGAGTGAGACACAAGGACACAATGATGCAACATAGATATTATAGAATATTGATGCAATGAGGATATTGGTAGAATTTTATTGGTCTTATAATATAAGTTTCAAGAGAATCAAGGCCTATCATAATGGATTTTTGGGTTTAGACATTACCAAACTGGTAAAATCAAGTAATTTGTTTACAAGTTCCAACATAGTCAATCTTCGTATCCTCATTGAAAATACATCTATTACATTCTTTACACAATTCCAATACAATTATTGAGGGATACATCACCCAATAACACCCAACGGTAGGGTTTCTATTGATTGTTGTCCATGAATCAAATAAATCATATATATCTCTTAGCAGTTCCCCTTACCATCCAAGTCTAGCACATAGTTAGGTCCAACATCGTTGAGAAAAGGGGTACTCTGAGAATAAATGATTTCTTCATCACTTCTGTGTGTCTCACATTTGGATGGCCCTTTGAATCTCATCTTCTTAAATCTATATATAGTCAAACCATTTTTTTGAAGAGTCGCCCAAGAAAAAACACCAAATTTAGGTAAACATTTTTTTTGCCAACATAGACCAAATGAGATCTCCATATCATCATAATGTCTATTCTATTCAAGAAATGAATACCCTTATTTTTTGTATAATTACTTGAAATAGAGTCACCCTACTTAATAGTTCCCCCCTCCCCCTCTCTCAAAATTACTTTCCTCTCCTTAAGAATATCTTTTAGATTGTTTGTTTCCCTGACTGGCAACCCAACAATGGAAAAATATTTGCATTGCCAAACTTTCACCCCATCTTTTATCTCAATTGGAAAATAATGGCACACACTAGAGCCCCAAATGTGTTTTAGAAATTATTTGAGATAGATTCCTGAAAAATACTATCAATGATATGAAAACCACACTAAGAATCCTCCCAAAAGAATGTTGCATGTCCATTGCAAATATACCATGTAAGATAATAAAAAATTGTCTCATGTAAGATAATTTATAATGATTGGTTTACACTCTAGCATGAAGCTCCATACCCATGATCCTTTTGGGGGCCCATATGTGAACTAATGATATTAGAGTCCTTACTTTCTCTTAAATATTTGGATTGGAGAATCCTATCCCACTTTTTGTTAGGTTGTTTAAACAATCTCCATATGAGCTTTGATCTAATAGCCCAATTATGAAGCTTTTATTTCCTAATACCCACACCTCCATCCTTTTGGGTCTGCAAATTTTGTCCCAACCAATTGCCATCATATTTTTTTGTTTTATTCACTTCATTGCCAAATTTTTTGTTTGAATTATTGTCTCAACTTGTGATTAGCTCTAGCTGAAAGAGATAAGCACAATAATAGATATATTGGAATATCTACAATAACATATTTTACCATGGTAACTCTTCTTACCCAAGACAACCAATGACCTTTCCAAGAGGTTGCATGATTATATATTATTTTACATATGTTGTATCAAATATTTCTCATTTGGATGTCTTTCTTAAAGGGAATACCAAGATAAAAACAAGGAAATTTTCCTTTTAAAAAATCCAGCACTTGCATGATCTCCATATGTTTCCTTGGAATTGTGGAAAAGAAAGGGATTTTAGATTTGTTTTCTCTCATCTACTATCTAAAGGCCTTTGAATACTGCTTGATGATTTTCTTCATAACTCTTTTTTGTGTCTCCTTGTTGTCCCCAACATCAAAGTATCATCAACAAATTTTTTTATGAGTGATCGAAGATAGACCACTTGTAATCTTGATTCCCTCCAAAATAACAGTTTCTCTTGCTTTGGTGAAGGTTCTTCCAATGACCTCTACCATGATGATGAAAAGGAAAGAGGAAAAGGTATTACTCTATCTTATACCCCTTGAGACCCCAAAAAATCCTTCAAAGGAACCATTTACTAATATTTAATACCTTGGAATAGAAATCCATTTGAATATCCAATTGAGCCATGGAATTGGGAAAACAAAGACCTCCATAACTTTGAACAGAAATCTCCAATTGAACTTATCATATGCCTTTTTATATCAATTTTACTCATAATTATTGGTCATTTAGTGTTCTAAGTCGAATTAATGTCTTCTTGAGCTATAATGAACCCATCAAGAATAGATCTACCTATCACAAATCTCATTTGTTCCTATGAGAAAATGTCTGATAGAATATTCTTTAATATATTAGCTATGACCTTTGCAATAATATTATACAAAGTATTACAAAGAGACATGGGTCTATAGTCATCTAAGGATATTGCATTTTTGTGTTTAGGAATGATTTCCAATAAAGTATTAATGAGTTCTTTTAATGCCTTACCTAAGGTCCTTGAGTAATCCAATGCTTCGTAGATGTCCTTAACTATGATACCCCAACATTTTTGGAAAAAGGAGGTTGGGAATCCATTCATCATAGGATCCTTCTTTTCCCTAGGTTGGAACAATGTTGTCCCTATTCCTCCATTAGGAAGTTTTCTATCAACACCTTGTTTTGTTCCTTTGTGATCAACACCTGGATGTTTCTTATCATTCTATTTTGTGCCACCATATTTTATCCATTATTATTATTGAGTAGCTCCTAAAAATAGTTCAATATATGTTGTTTTATCTCCTCAAAGTATTCAATAATATTCACATCTCTTGAAGAAAGCAAGATTTTATTCATTTCTCTCCGAACTTTAGTACTATTATGGAAGAACTTAGTGTTTCTATCACCTATTGCAATCCAAACCTCTCTAGATTTATATCTCCAAAAGGTTTCCTCTCAGGCATTAAGAGTCTCATATTAAGACAACAACCTCTTATCCTCCAAATTTGTTTGCTCATCCATGCTAGCTATCAATTTTTCAACATTCAACAACTCTAATTCTTTTTCTACCTCTTTCTTACCCTTAAGTACATTTTTTTATCTTCATTTTTTTCATCCTTTATTATGAAATTCAAGTAATTTGAGCTTAATTAATACCTAAAATATCTTTGATCCTTCCAAGTTACATCCATTCCACCATTGATCTATCATGCCCAATAAATTGGGGTGATCCATCCAAAAGGTCTCAAATTTGAAAGGGTTTTGGAAAGGTTTATCCTCACCCAAGAAACTCAACTATATTTGATAGTGATCATTGATCAGACCCTAACCAAGGGAGTATGAAGTTTTCTAAATAAAAGGGAAACAATAACAAATCCCCTTTCCACATAAATCTGTCAATATTTTCAGTAATATTTCTAAAACCAAGTCATTTGTTTATCCATGTATATACACCATTCAAAAATGGAATATCCATCAAATTATTCCCTCTGACCATATTTTCAAAATCAATTTGGGATTGAAGGTTTCTCAAAACACCACCATTCTCATTGGAATTATACAAGATTTTATTGAAGTCGCCACCCACCACATGAAATTCTTAGGGTTGAGAATGTAACAATTATCCTATCTCCAACAATGTCTTTGTTTTGTAAATATTTTTAGTTGGGCCATATACATTTGTCAATAATAATTACAAATTCATTGATAAAATTTTGAATTTACAACATTACCAATTGTTGTCTTGTACAATTTTTTTAAGACATAATAGATTTTTACTTCATAATTTTTCTAATCCACCCAAAGCCCTATCAAAGAAGACTATTTCTTCCTGCCATTTTCATAAATTTCTCTTCAGTCTCTCCCATTCTACACTACCTAACTTAGAAACCTAAATCATAGCTATATCTATGTCTACCTTCTCTGACTGAAATTTTACTAATCATTGTTTATTAGGATCATTTAAGCCCCTAACATTCCTTGATAGGAGTTTCATTGCTCCTTGTGAAGGGGTGCTACCTTCCCTAATGAACACACAATTTTGGTCATTTCTACTCGGCCATCTACATTTCCATCTTCTTTATGTTTCTCCTTGAGGTTATTCCTGTCTAGAACCTTTTTATCTCCATAATATGGAGAAATTTTCTTTACATTCCTCTAATTTATGCCTGACTTCTTAACCTTAGGATGACTTTGATCCTTTTTCCAATTTTATTCCCCGATGGACTCAAATAGAGAAACTTCTCTCTCTTCTCCTTGAATATCCTCTTCATTAGGGTTTATTTAAAAATTGAGACCTTCCAGATTGGGTTGAACTAAATCAGAGATCCCAAAAATTCTTCTTCCACTTCCAACACCTCTCTATCCAACTCTAGGAACAACAAATATGGGGAATCCTTACTTATTGTTCCATCATTTATATTGTATCCCTCAAAATCATCCCACCAATCTCCATCATCCATAACTCTCTCTCATATTCCCTATGCAACTCTTGGAGATTCCCTGTCCTTAAGGTATAATGGGTCAAAAAAAGGTTGTTCATGGAAGTGACAATTTTATTGAACATCCCACTTCCCTCTCCCAAAATTTTAACAAATACTCTCTTTAACTTGCCCCGACTCTCCCATGATCAACCTCAAGAGGAGTGCATTGATACTTGTCCTCTTCAATCTCCTTGCCCTCTTCAAAATACCTCCCCACATGAATCATCTATGTTTCCTTAGGTTATTTAGAACACGGTTTAATAATAGTGTATTGAATTCCCTCTGAAATCTCTCTAATGTAATCTTCAAAATCAACCACACTATCAAATTTATTAGGCTTAGAATAGCTTTTATAAGATTTTATTGATTCTCTAATCACCTTTTGGATCCATGGTCCATCCTCGTATAAGAGTTTCAATCATTCCCAATAAGCATCTTCAAGATGATTTCCACACATATCCTGACAAACACACTCTTCCCCAAAACATATAACTCTGGATCTACTTTAAGCATTGTTCCCAATTCTACCCCAATGACTCTCAAAACTTCTTGGTCCTAGTATTCCACTAGTAATTTTTACAACCCAAACAATTTTGGTTCTTTCTCCAGCTTATATCCAAATGGGTTAAATTTGGAATCCATGTAATTGTGCAATGGGTTAGATCCTCCATGAAAAGAGGTTCACTATCTAAGATATCCCTCTTAATTTTTTCAAATTCACATATAATTAAAAGGAAATTTTGGCTAAGAATTTGATATGAATTCTCTCTCCCCCATTTTTTCTTCCACCAATCCTAAATATTTCTTGAAGACTCTTCCATCCTTATCCATTTTTCAAAGAAGGTTATGCCTTCCAAAGTGTATATTTATTTTCCATGAGTGCAGATGGGGTTATCATTGCTTTAATTCTTAGTGTTTCAATGGAGGGGGATTGTGATTCCCATGCTCCTATCCCTTGAAAGAGATCCAATTTCTCCATTTCCTATTAATATGATCTTTCTTCCATCCTTCATCTCCAAATTTGGCATTTAACCTCAAGATTTAAATTTGTTGTCATAAATTTTCCAACTTATTAGGTCCTTTTTCTCACCAAGGAGAATTCAATTTGCACCAAATAGGAATGGGATTGGTCTATTATAACCATCATGACTACCATCAATTTTTTAAATGGTATTTTCCCTTCTCCATGCCTGCCCATGCCCATATTTGTTTCCCTCCCTCTGGTTTCCAATCTTCAAAATTAACCATATTGTCAAATTTCCTAGGCTTAGACTACCCTTTATAAGATTTGATTGATTACCCAATCACCTTCTAGATCCATGGGCCATCCTTGGATAAGAACTCCATTTCTTCCAAATAAGCATCTCTAGGATTGATTTCCACACATATAATGACAAACACACTCTTCCCTAAAACATATAATTCTTGATCTACTTTAAGAATTGTTCCCAGTTCTGCCCCAACGACTCTCAAAACTGCTTGGTCCCAGTATTCCACTGGTAAGTTTTACAACCCAAACTAGGTTGGTACTTTCTCTAGTTCAAATCTAAATGGGCTAAAGTTTGAATCCATGCAATTTTGTAATAGGTTTGATCCTCATTTGAAAGAGCTTCACCATCTAAGATATCTCTTTTAAGTTTTCCAGATTCACATATAACTAAAAGAAAATTATTGGCCAAGAATTCGATCTGAATTCTCTCTCCCCATTTGTTCTTCCACCAATCCCAAGTCTTTCTCGAATACTCCTCCAACCTTATCCATTTTGAAAAGAATATTTTTCCTTCCAAAGTGGATATTCTATTTTCCATGAGTGCAGATGGGATTATCAATGATTTCATTCTTAGAAGTTTCAAGGGAGTGGGATTATGACTTCCATTCTCATGTCCCTTGAAAGGGATCCAATTTCTCCATTGCCTATTAATCTGATATTTCTTCAATCCGTCATCTCCAAGTCTAGCATCTACCCTTGTGAATTTATCATAATAAGTTTTCCAACTTATTAGTTATGGGCATAATCTATTATAATTTTAATACCTAAATTATACACAAAACATATCATATTTTGTTAATTAAAACATTGGCGATAAAATACATGCTTGTATGTTTCCTTTTTTTGTTATTTTTTCTAATTAATTAGAAGTTATATTTAAAATAATATGTTGTACTAAATGTATGATTTTGAATTGAAATGAATGAGAAAATTATCATTCCTCCATAATGTTGTTTCTATATTCTTACCTGGTATTCGTAAGATCTGTTATAAGTGTAAAGAGATGTTTGGAAGGTGTAAATGATCATTTGATATCACAGCCATGTGGAGCTCCTAACTGCTCCAGCTATTAGGATCATTTATTTATTAATATACTCTATTGGTGGATGATGAAATTCCTAGTTTCACTCAAGATCAAGTGATTTTCTATCCCCAGGATGATATGTTCTAGAAGTTCTATTTGTATGTGTTACATTAAAAATTATTAGCCAGTAGGCTTTATATTGTGGACTTCATTTTCTACAATTGCCCTCTAAATTTGTCTGATGTTTTAAAACCACCTTAGTCTCCCATTAAACCATTTTGAAACTAACTTTCCACCTCAAAAATCTCCCAACCAAATTTTACTGATCAAATAGCTCTTTTCAATGTTGGCAGATAATATTGTAATGATTTCACATTATTTAAAATTTTTCTATTAAGATAGTTTATCAAAATATACAATAAAGTTGTTGGATCCAGAGTCTATTAATAATAAATATACACAACCCCCATACATATAGAGATACAAAATTGGGGGAGTGATATCAGAAATTTCTATAACCTATACTATTCAGAGTGTATCGATCATATTACAAGATCATTATATGGTTACAAAAAGAAACATATGTAGTCATAACTGAAAACTATTCCCAACCAGTATTCTAGCTGACAGTGTCCCTTGGGACCCATGGATTTTCAGCATGTGCATTATCTTGTTCCTTTGCAACAGATGGTTCCCATCCTGTGAGTTCCTCCTGCACATTGTGAGTGGCAAGAGTATTCTCATGTTCCCTGGAATCTAGATGGTATTGGTTCAGAAGCTTGTTCAGGTCCTCCACTTCCGTAGGGGCAAGAAAGATTTGATAGTCAACAAAATACTAAGCAGACTACACCTCATCCTTGTGAATCGTCAAACTTCCCTCCTGCATCAGCATCATGAACTTACTCTTTGTGATATTGAGGACCATAGAAACATGTGTCATAATATGAAAATGAGTGATTTTAATATTAAACTCAGTGGGTTTCCTTTGCTCCATTTGAAAAACCTCTATGTTCCTGTCCTTCCAAAGAGTCCATAGTACTTCATTTGTCAGTGCAAACCAAAAACTATTAAGTTTAGAGTCAAACATTTCTACATATCCAACAATAATTTCACTCCAAGAAATATTAGGTTTACAGTTCCAAAGACAAGGAGAACCAAGAAAAATAGACCAAATCTTGCGCGCATTAAGATATTCAAAGAAAAGATGCTCAAAATTTTCAACAAATTTATATATACTACAGATAACAGGAGTTAGACCTATGGATGACAAAACATGACTCAGAACAAGATTTTTAATCAGAATCAGCCACCTAAAATAGATTTTCTTAGGTTCATATTTACCCTTCCAAAAATATTTAAAAAATAATTGCCAATTAGAAAAAGAACTTTCCAAGGCTCATTACCCCAGAGAGCTTTATAAAGCCACTTAGCTGCCAGAGAAATGCCATGGAATTTAATGTCCTTCAGACCCAACCCTCCATGTCTTCTTTCCTGACAACACCATTCTCATTTCGCATAGTGTCTTTTCCTATTACCTCGCCCATCAAACCACAAAAAACCTCTAAGGATCCTTTCAAGCATATTAGCTTTAGAATTTGCATACATCTATGCCAAGGCATAGTAAATGTGATGAGAAGAAAGAACTTTTTGAACAATTTAAATCCTTCCAACAATATATAGGGTTTGGGTCTGCCATTTTATGTGTTTTTTATTAATTATATCATAGACCCACTCTCATATGTTACAAAAATTAGGCTCCACAAAGAAAGGTATACCTAGATATCTAACAATTTTGTTAGGTCCATCACATTTCCATCCTTTATCTATTAACCAATCAGGGGGATCATTTGACCAGCCCAGTACTATGGATTTATGAGGGGAAACTCTAGAACCTAAAGCTTTGCAGAAGAAGTCAATCCTTTCAACAATATTATCAAAGTTGCTTTTTGATATTCCTAAAAATATTGTTTCATCATATGCAAATTGAACATTAATAAGTTCTTCATTGTTGGGGAGAGATATGTCTTTTATAGGAGGGCCCATAGTCTGTGACCTTAGGATATAATACATGACATCTGCAACAATAACAAACAATGAAGGGGCAATTGGACACACTTGTCTAATGGATCTCTGAAGCATTATAGGATTAGATTAGGACCCATTAACATCAATGACTATAGATGAATCCTTAAATAAGATGTTAATCCATTTACAATAGAATTTTGGGAAGCCAAAGACTTTTAGCATTCCAAGCACAAATTCCCATTGTACCCTGTCATATGCTTTCTCAAAATCTAACAACACCATAGAAACCTCTTGTATATACCTAGAGTCTCCAATATATACCTTCCTTGAATAAATCAAGTTTGTGTATAAGAGATGAATTTAGTCAATAAAGGAGCTATTCTCCTTGCTAAAACTTTAGCCAGAATTTTGTATGAGAGGTTAAATAGAGTAATAGGTCTCCATTTTTTCACTAGAGTTATATCTATTGCTTTGGGAAGTAGTTTGACAACCCCTTTGTTAATGAAAACTCATAGAGATCCTTTATTAAATGCCTCTTCATAGACATTCCAAAGTTCAAGCCCTACCCAATCTTTATTTCTTTTGTAAAATTCAGCAGGAACTCCATCCAACCCTGGTGCTTTTCCATTGGTAAAGGAATCAATGGCTACATTGATTTCATCAAGAGAGATAGATTCACTAAGAAAACAAATATCATGTTCTGATAGTTTCTTGGGTATTAGTTTGAGGCATTTATTTACTGCTTCTTGACTGTCAATAGAAGATTCTGATGTGAACAACTCACTGTAGAATTGATGAAAAACATTATTGATGTCTCCTGGATCCTTAGTGATCCTAGAATCCACCTGAATTTCTTTAATTGATTCCCTCTTTTTCTTATCTCTGATGATGTTGAAAAAGTAGCCCGAACCTTTATCTCCCTCATCAATCCAATTCATTATGGCTCTGATTTTCAGTCCTCGTGTCTTGTATCTTTGGATTAGTTTCAAATTATGCTTAGTGTAAGCTAGCTCAATTTCCAATGTAGATTCTATACCTTTATTCTGAATATCTTTCTCAATATTATTCAAGTTATTTTGCCAAAAGGATTCTTCTCTGTTTCTATCCATTGCAAGTTTCTTACCAATAATTTGGAAGATACTCTTCCAAGTCTCCACCACCACTTCCCATAACATAATAGCATTTGCTAGAGGATTACAAAGCTTAGTTAGATTGGTGACCATCTCAATAGCTTCTACATTGTCAGGGTAATCAAGTAGTGAGACATTGAGTTTAAAGGAATTACATCTTTTTTCCTCAATTCCTGAATTACCACTTCTTTCCATTTTGATGCAGGACTAAATAGGTGAATGATCTAAAATAGACGTCAGTAGACCACCACTAGAGAATGGCTACCTTTAGGGATAAATGAGAAGGAAGATACATCACCATAAAATCTATCTAGTCTATAATACACTCTCTGTTTACCCTTCTGATTATTGCACCAGGTGAACCAGATATCTTGAATTTTTTTATGCATATGTTCCATGGGGTCAATAAGATTAAACTTTATTTTGAACTTCTGCCAAAAAAACAACTCATTAACTTTCCACACATGATCTATCCCTCCCATTTTATCTGTCTTGTGTTCTACCATGTTTAAATATCCTACAAAAATCCAAGGGTTATTAGGAAGATGTTGAAAACCATTCGTAAAGTTCTTCTCTCTCTCTCTCTCTCTCTCTATAGTTGTTAGCTACATAAACATTACAAATCCTGAACACCTCTTAACCAAATTTAAAGGTCACCCAAATAATCCTCTGACAAGGTGAACATCCATGACTATGAATATGCTCATCCCATTTAGGGTTAATGAGAATATCCACTCCTCCTTTACCCCTCTCATGATTTGAGTGAAAGATTGCTTTATCCCAAAGAAACTTAAGAATAGCGCGGGCTTGAAATCCTACAACTTTAATTTCTTGTAAAGCAAATAATATCTTTAACCACCAACTCGTTACACCATCTCCTAACTGCATATTTCCTATCAGGCATCTCTAACCCTTGAATATTCCAACTATGGATGTGCAACATGATCAATTATTTTGGGGGAGGTTTCGTGCTCTTGCACGACCGATTAAAACAATCTGGGAGGTTCTTCTTTCCTTTATTACTATTAGGCAGGGAGTTTCTGTCTCCAGTTTTCCTTTTCTTTATAACAACTTTTGTGAAATGGTCCTCTTTATTGAAGGCCACAATTTGTAGGGATTTGGGAGGGACAGTGGATTCCACATACAGGGGTTGCTGGTCCTTTATAGCTTTTTTTATTTTATTAGTTTTATTATTAATAGAAACAATAGCTAATTGTCGAGCATTCAATTTGGGGGGGGGGGGGGGGGCAGTTGCATTATCTATTGGGATACCTGCGGACATTACACATGATGGATGGACATCTAGTGGAGAAGGGTTCCTTTCCTCCACAGGAATCTGCATAGGCACAACTTCAAACTCCTCATCAAATAGTGGATTTGACATTGTGACAAACATGTTATTATCCACAAAATCTATATGATTGTCTTTAATAACTGCAGAAGATTGTTTTTTCTCTAGGTTTTGGGCATTATGTTTATTCGAGTCCCTATTGCTAGGGTTATTTTTCTTATTATTTCCATCCTTTCCATCAAAAGAATTCTTATCGCTATTGTTGGTATTACCATTTTTATTAGAATTATTCACTATACATTGATTTTTTCTTTCTGCACATGTTTTAAAGCCGGGCAATCTTTCTTAGTGTGCCCATTGCATCTACAATGAAAACATGCATTTAAATTTCCTAGCATAGAGACTTTCCAACAAAACACTTCTCCATCAAATTCAAGGGAAATACAATCACGAAAATCAACTTCTGGTGTTAAAGCAACCAAAACTCTAACATTCAAATGAGGAAGGGTAACCCATGATTGTTCAATTTGCAGAACTAAGCCTAGGGGTTTCAAAATTTGGGCAATAGATGACCAGAATTCTACATGAAGGTTTTTTTATTTCAACCTAGCTGGGAGCCGACCTAGAAACAACTTTCTCAAAATTGCCTTTCGGAGACCAAGGATAAACCCTAAACATGGAACGACCAACATTCCAAAATTTCTTTTCCAAAACTCTTTCCTGCATATTATGATTGTTTAAAAAAATAACAAAAAGCCCTTTTTGTATCATTATGCAATAAGTAACAAATATTCCAAGCTTCTTTCCCCATATTTGGCCAACTAGTCATTAAAGAATTTACGAGATGGCATTGCTTCTTTATCTAAGAAAACAAAGACAATTGCAATACTTTTAAGCCTACTCTGTTCATCCTTCATGACATTTACCATGTCTTCATTAGGCGAAAGAGAGAGGGTCTTCAGACCCAGAGAAGGAGACCTACCGCTGTCTCCTCCACTGCCACTAGATTTGACATTTCCTCCATTGTTTTGTCCACCTCCATCGATTGCAGTTCGTCCCAAACCTCCGAGTTCTGCATCCACCATCTCTCTGCTGAAGACTCCATTGAATTCTGCACTAGCCAAAAGTGACAAAGAATTATCGACCACCACTTGCTTATAAGACAGTTTTCACTTGCCTTTTTGACATTAATACCCTCTGTAGGTTCATTACACCCTGCATTAACATTTGCCTCCGCATCACCCATAATGATCTCTACATCTCTCTGTGAGATATCACCATTATTGTTCGGCCCTCCCATCACATGCACGAACCAGGGAAGGGACAAGTAAAACCCCAGTTCACAAAAGCAATACAAGATCCCAAAACGAACATAAAACATCACACATGGAAAAGAAAATGCACGTAAGATTATCAAAAGACAGTAAGACAAACATAAAGAAGACACGACACACAAAGAAAAACAACACGCGCTTAACACGCAACACGAGGGGGGTTGCAGTCATCAGGCTCCGTCATAGCAGCAAGTTGCAGAGCGCATTTTTCTTCCAAATTCACATTGTTTAAAATTAAAAAAACATATATATTTAAATATTATTACTAAGAAAAATAATGTGCATTATAAAAAAAACTATATTTTATTATTATCTTATTTTGTGAAGAATATCTTTGAATATTATCTTCTTTTATTAGAATAGGTTAGTGTATTTATTAAATTACACTTAGGCGTATTAGGCCTAATTAGTAGTCTATGCTGACTTGACACTTGTTCACACAAATTGTCTTTGTTTAGGAGTCGTCTAGAGAGATATCGATTCCATTTTGACATCTCATCCTAGTTTAATAGGTTGTTATTTTCCACCACTTATGTTTGAGGATTCCATCCCTCATTTATGGAAACACTCTTAGCCATTTGTACTCCTCTTCTATACATTATTCTATGGTGGACTTCAGTCTCTCGTTTGTGGTGTTGTGCTTCATTTTTATGAGAGCCACAAAGTTGAGAGGCGGGATGAGCGATTTGAGTTCTAAGTGTTTAAACGATACGTTTTGGATGATGTTTTCTGGATTGGAGTGAGGGTTTGTAAAAATGTGTCAACCCTTGCATGGTTGGCTTGTTCTACATGTCGACGACCGCTGGTGTCGACCTTTCTGCAGTTTGGTTCGGCCTTTTTGCAGTCAAAATTCAATCTTTTCAGCAGTAAATTTACTTTTGCACTTGGGCTTTTTTGCTGTAAAAAAATTTGCAGGTCGGAAGGGCCTTTGGTGGTCATCCACCTACGGCACCCAACAACATGTGGCCTCAACAAGTTTTGTGCGACTGTCTACACTTTGGGTTTTCAATTTTGAAAAAGATTTTTAAATGAGAAGAGGTCAACAATCGTATTTTATAAGCTAGCCTATCATGTTACTTTTCACCCTCTAAACTTCAATTTGGTGGGATGATGTAGGTAAACTTGGTCTTTTGATTGATGTTAACTTGCATGAAGTTGCATCACCTTTGTCATCTTTGTAACTGCTCTTGTCTTGCCTATATTTGCTTTCATAGTGATAGATTTTGTAGTTGTTTATGAGTCTCTATATCAGACTCATTCATCATCCATTTTGACATCCTCTACAATAGTGTCAGATTCACGTCGGGCATCCATAGTTTGTGTTCTTGAATCACATATGATACCTGATCTATCATACCAGTATTTGGTACACTTTAGCATTGTCTTGAAGATCATTGAGCATCCTTTGAATATATCATTGGCATCATCATTGTCTTTGGATCATGTGCAACATTCAGAGATATTCATCTTGCTTCCTGCAAGTTCCTATCTAGAATGGGAAGACCATGTGCACAATTCTACGGAGGGGTCACATGACATTATCTATATTCTCTATATTTTTTATATCATTAGAAAGCTCTTTCCGAGCTCTATCAAAATCTGAAGGTTTCATCAAACTTTTTTTTTTGTTTGTTGACCATTTTTTCCAGTCAAAGTGAGGGATTCTTTTATTCACTCCCGGGCCTCCAGAATGTGCATACAAACTCCATTTTTTGCTCATGAATAGGCATTAGAAAGCTCTTGATGAGAACTCTTCATATCTAAGGTTTATTTTCTGAGAATTTTGAGTAGGTATTTTCCCATTCAATCTGAAGCATTTATTTCCATGTATCTCCTTCTAGCTTTTCAGTTTGTACTGAGGTTTGGTATTTCGCTTTGTGGAGGATGTTTTTTTTCTTGTTTTCTGTCATTTATCTCAGAAAAACTAGAACACTCAATAACATAAAACACAAACCCTTCTACATATTTTTTCTAGTTCTAAAAGATAACTAATAATTAAAACAGTCAGAGCAGTGCAACATGACAAATTCAACATCAATTGAGCTTCTCACTCCACATAATTTTCATTTATGGAAATCCCGTATGACTCGGCTTCTTAGGTCATGAGAGTTATGGTCTTGTTTGGACACCATTCAGACAGTTTTGACTTGTCCTTATGAGATCATGCAACACATGAACAAGATGGATGAGGTCATGGGTGTGATTTCTCTACATGTTTTAGATAGTTTTCTCTTTCATCTTGATGGTTGTGATACTCCTCTTAATATGTGGGAGAAGTTTCAGACTCTCTTTGGCACAATGAACGAGTTCAGGGCACTTCAGATTCAGACATAATTGACAGCTTTGGGTCCTGAGTCATTTCCATCTATTCAGGATTTCTTGATGAAATTCAAATCTATCAGGTCTATTTTACAGGGTTGTGGAAAGAATAAGACAAATTCAAAGTGCATTAACCTGATTCTTTCTAAGCTTCGTGGTCTCTTTCAAATATTTTTTTCTACCTTCCATTCTACCATGGATGCTTTGGGTCCTCGATTTACCATGCCTACATTTGATGTGTTTTGTGATTGTTTGAATCATGAGCGGGCCAAGCTATCTCAGATTGATTCTCTCACAGGATCACAAAACCAAGCATTGGTAGCTCACACATCTTAAGGGAAGCAAGAATAGAAATAGAAGTCAAAGACCACAGAGTCTAGGAATGATTCTATTTCTCAGCACTCCTTTGGTCCACCTTCTCCCAAGGGGGAAAATTGAAGATAGAAAGACCTGTGTGTGCTTATTTTTAAAATCCCAATCATGATGAGTCTCATTTCCATGAGAAGAAGATAGATAGATATGCAAAATAAATTTTTGATTTGACGACTCTTCTTAAGAAGAACAACATTGATATTTCTTCTTCTTCATCATCATTCCAGATAGATGGAGATGATAAAGGAAAGGGGAATGAATTATGTGCAACCACTGGTCCACACTCTTCTAGCTAGCTACTGGATTCAGATGCTTCACACCATATGAAATCTTCTCAGTATTTATTCTCTTATTTTGAGGCTTCTCCTACCCTGCATATTTTGATGGGGAATAACACTGTTATGATTGTATGTGGAAAAGGTTATATTGGCATTGATGATGGTACATTCAATGATGTACTATGTGTTTCATCTTTTTCCTCTAACCTTCTCTCTATCTACCAGATTACTCACAGTGGGATAGGGAAGACAATTTAGTTCACACGAGATTCAATGCACATCAGAGATAGTGAGATAGACAATATTGTTGCAACAAGGACAGTTGATCACTCTTCTCTCATTTTGGTCCACCATCTCCACTATCAAAGACTAGCTCTCTTTTTTCATGAGAGCCTATTGAGGTGAAGTCGGGTCACTTGAACTTATGTGTTGTTCCTGAGACCAGTGTTGTGACTTCTACACCTCCACCTCCTGTTGAGTTTACATTTGTTGAATAGGATTCCTCTTCAGAATTGCCTGACATTATCGCTCCATGCATCAAGCCACCTAGTGCAGTTGTTGAGGACATATTAGAGGATATTCATCTCCTCTTAGATGATAGATTTAGCACATTTGTTATCCCAACTTCATTGGAGATTCTATTACAGGATTCTCATGCGTTCTCTTTTGAGCATCAGCTAGGCCTTCTAGTTTCATCCCACATTCAGAGGTTTCCTCTTCTTTGTCCATTGCCTTTGTTTCTTCCGCATTGGAGCCACATTGATATGATCATCGACACAAGGGTTCTATCATTCTAGGGGGCTTTGGAGTCTTGATCCTCTCTCATGTGGGGGTTGGTTGTACCTATGGTTTTTTGAGAGACTCTTAAGACATTGCATTTCAGCATGATTTTTCCATCTCTTTTTGGAATAGATTTTTTCCCATGTAGCTTTCTCTATTTCTCCACTTTACAGAGATTTGGTTGTGATTGGGTGCCTCATCAGGCCTTGTTGCCAAAAACTCATTTCTTGCATTCAGTAGTTGTTTCTAGGTTTTAGCTACTCCCCAAGTTTATCTGAAAGGGCGGTGTTAGAGCAATAAGATATTTCACTTATTAATTAAATCATTTGATTTAATTATTAAGTCACTTATTATCTATAGTTTACTTAAGCTAAACATTAGGCATGCAATAATTAATTCTTTATTAATTATTATCACGAAACATAGGTTTCTCCCTTTTAGGATTTTGATCACATTTATAAGGCTTGATCTCTTTGTAATTATTATTCCCTCTCTGAATGAATATTTCATCTTTCTGAACATTCTTTGTCATGTCTCAATTCTTTGCTTTTGTGACAAGTTTTTGCTACACTGGATCTTGGTGATAGAATTTTATGAATTCTAACAAATACTCCCCACTAAACCTAAATAAAAGAATATTTGAAGGGAATGGGACCCCAATTAATTTTATGTTCTAAAAGTGTGCTGATATGCTTGTGCTTGAGGTGAGATTCATCAAAATTTTAGAATTCAAAAGTTAATACCTTTTTTTTTTTTTTTTTTTTTGTTGGAGGATTCAGACCTGCGAGGCAACCCAG
>MU224528.1:2310467-2328752 GCA_018584345.1 Thuja plicata
TCTTTATCCTGCACTTGGTTCTATTAACTTACCTATTGAACTTTGTGGTAAAGTTGTAGATACTACCTTCATCATTATTCCTACTTCTAATCAATTTCAAATCAAATTTGGTTTACCTTGGATAACTACTATGCATGCTATTGCCTCTCCCATTCATAAATGTCTTAAGTTCACTCATAATGGAGAAGTCAAAACAATTAATGATAGTTTGTATCATACTTCTAGGCCTAGAGATTGTGCTACTCTTGATTTCCTTTGGCCCTCATTACCTAACTCATGTCCTCCTCGCCCTGATCATCTCTTTCGCTCATATCAAGCTTACAAATATTGTAAAATTGTTGAGTTAAGTATGCCTCGGATTGACTCCAATCGTGGTCTTTTGCCTACTCCTGCAATACCTCCTTTATCCATTGTTGCTAATAATATTGATCAAACTTCTACTGTTTCATTACAACCTATAGAACCTGTGAAGGAACCTGTTGTCATTCCTCCTATTTCTCAACATGTGCCAAACAAAGTTAAACGTAACAAATCTACTAATGAACATCGTAAGAAGCGTAGAGCTAATGCTAGAGCCCGTGCTTCTGTTATTCAAAACTCATTACCTACTTTCGACCAACCCATGCCTGATGCGTTAGATGTTAATATTCATAATGATATTAAGATGAATGAGTATGATGATCTTATCCGCATCTTGGATCCTATTTCAATCAACCTTGATGAGGAGGACACTCTCGATGATCCTATTGATCTTAATGATGATTATGAGACCATTGACCTTGATAATGATTTACCTCATATGCTTTCAACTCAATTAAAAATTACACCTAGTATCAAGCATTGCGATTCTCAAGAGGATCCTTGTTTGGAACTGGCTATCATCCCTACTGTATTGGATATAGTCCCTCTTGTGAGTTGCCCACCTTTCATCAATAACATCAACCAAGATGAGGAGGGTTGACAACATGCTTGATTGGCTCATCCTTTATGGTAGCCCTCTTTGTGTTGTATGTTGTAATGTGCTTCTCCCATAATGTGTTTTTAAATGTTTATTAGACTCTTTTATACGACCCTTGTTACTTTTTTGGTGCAAGGTGATAAAGGAATCAAACCTGTCGTACAATTCTTCTATATGTATCTATATTATTCTATATGTTGTTTCATGTTATTTTGTACTTGTGCTATTATTTGTAACTATTTTCCTTGTATAATCTTCTTGGATCTGCGACATGGTAGCACTAATTCTTTTTGGTCTCCATGTTGTGGTCCGAAAAGATTCTTCTTCGTAACTCTTAAGTTTTATTTCCTTCTTTGTGATTGTAGTTCTACTTTCTTTGGGGAATGATGTCAATTCATTTGCAATAATATTATATTTCTATGTACATGTTATCTTATGATCATACTGACCCCACATTAGGTAGATCCCTCTTGTGTTCTTATGTATGTTTATGTTTTATTTCCCTTGACTTGTCTTCCTTTGGGGACATCTCACAGTGGAAACGTAATCTGTAGAATTGTTTATTTTTCTGTTAAACTCATTGCTCCTGTTAAAGCGTTAGCAATGACTTTAATGTGGGGTCATACACTCTACTCACTTTTGCACATGCACGTTCAAAATAGTTTTCAAGACTTAAAAATTTTCCCTTTATGGATTAGAACAAAAAACTAATCCTTAAAGCATGGTCATTTTTACTTTTTAGGATCTCTTGATCCCTCTAGTTTAAATTTGCATGGATCTCTTGATCCTGCCTATTTTCAATTTACAACTTTTTTTATCCCTTTAAGGACGGATCTCCCTGATGGGTTGACTAGTGAGTAGCCACATTCACTAGGCAGTTCAATTCCATCTTTCCAGTTACGCTTTTGTGTGGTTCACAATGAGACATAAGTTCTCATTGGGTAAGATAATCACACCCTTTCTCTCTCTTCTTAACTAAGTGATGTCTCTCTTATGGGGATATCAGGGTTGATAAAGACTTAAGTCTCTTAGGGGCTTGAGGATTTCTTTGTCCCTTCTAATTCCTATAAGATTGTCTTTTCTGTATGTTCTCCTTTACCAAGAGTTTGTGTTGAGCTCATACTCTTGCTAAAGTGGGGGCTAAATTTGTATAGTCAGAAAATGGAAGCACTTCCATTGTAGACTTGTTTAGCCTTCCAAGTAAGTGGTTTGGGGTCATATCAAGCACCTATAATGGGTTCTTGAGTTAGACCTGGCTTACCCCCTATTTTGTCCCTCTTTCCACTTCTTTCCAGCATGATTTATGCATTCTAGACTGCAGACTTGAGATTCTGGACTTCAAGGTTAGGGTTGACCTTTTGGGTCTATGTTGACCTCAACCCTGACCTAGGTCAAGGTCAAACTTGACTTTGACCCAGGGTTCAAACTTCAGGGTCTTGCAGTTTCTGGATATCAGTCTTTGCAAAAGTTATTTCTCGCTTCCGGGTTGGCTGTTTCGGGTTCTGAAGCATCGATTTCTAAAATATATTTAATATAGGTCCTCTCGTAGGGTTAAAGGCCTTAATGGGAATTTAATTATCCTATGTCGGCCTCCTTAGAAGATTGTGCCCTAGTTTCATATAAAAGGGAGCCTTTCTCCCCTCATTTTCTCTAAGTCCTCTATCAAAGCCTAAGCATCCTTGAGCAATTAAGGATCATTATCAAGTGAAGTCCAAGCAAGCTAAGGAGTGAGATTTCAAGCAAACATTCATCTATTCAAGCATCCATTTTCATGAAGGAGATCCATTGGAGGCCATTGAAGGATTCAAGCTACATAGTGCCCTTTTGGTGATCTCTCCACCCACCTTCTTCCAAGCCTCTTCCAAATTCAAGAACCCATTCAAGACTTGGTGTTGGAGATCTACAAGAAAGAGATTGAAGACATCCTACCATTCTACATTCTACATATTTTGTGCATACATACTTGTGGACTCAATGATTTGAATCCTCCACAAGGACTTTTACAAGCAAGGTGAATTCGTGCAGTTACTTTGTTTATCTTTATGCAATTTCAATTACATATATTTGAGGTTAATTCCAAAACTGGGGTTTGACCAAGGCAAACCCCTCCCCCCCCCCTAAAANCAAGGCAACCCCCTCCCCCCCCCCTAAAAAAAAAAAACCTCTTTTTCTTGCAAGTACAGGTTCGGGACAGTAGATTTGGACACAGATCTAGATACCCTTTTTGGCTTTCTGTCGGGCTCCATGAATAGATTCTCCGTTGGACCTGTGCAGGTCAAGGTTGAGATTATTGGGTCAGGGTTGACATTTGTGGGTCAAGGTTGACCTTTTTCATAAGAAGACATCAGAATGGAAAAATATTTTTGGTTTTTGTTTGTCTCTGCATTCCAGTTTCAGATCATACTTCAGTTTTTCCAGAAACAATCTACAGACCTCAGAAAACAACATTCTTTGATCTACAATTCTTTAAGGTTAGTAAATTTCTCCTATTTCTTCAATTATTGTCATATATCATATCTATATATTCAATTAATAGAATTTAAGATCCTTCTTGTTATTCTCTTTTCCAAATAGTTGATTCATTTGTGCATTAGCCCTTCCTTTGGGTTGATCAACTTGGATCTTCCATTTGTGCATTTGGGAATAGAAGAGGAGCATCTTCTCTTCTCCCTAATCACAATTACAATATACAATCAATCAAATTCAATTAAATGTAAAGTAGGGTTAAGGAACTCAACACACTATAAGAAAATCAAACAACAATTAACAAATAATCTCCTTACCCCTTTCCACCACTTTATATGTATATATATATATATATATATATATATATATATAGTGATACAATTGAATCCCTTTATTAGCCCCTAGATTTTTTTAGGTGTGGAAATCGCCCACCCAAAAATGTCTCACACTAGAAAAGATGCAATTACCGATAAATCCAAAACACATTCACATCATGTTTTGGGATTTGTAAATGTCAACTATGGCCATGGAAGCATTGTGAAAGAGAATGATAAATCTAACTCAATTGTAACTAGAAACATCCATTTCATAGGAGAATTTTGATGTTGTCAAAACAAGTTATGGCAAGTACAGATCCAAAGGATATGAATAATTCTGGGAATGAACAATATAAGAAGGGGCATTGTGATGAGGCACCTTCTTTGTATGATAGGGATATATGTGTATAACATGGGAATGCTTCCTACCAAATTAATAGAGTTGTTGCACTCACCACCCTAGGTAGATATGCAAAGGGGGTGCAAGAATGTCTAGATGTAATCAAATTGGATTCATCCTATGGTTGGGCTTATCAAGGATTGAATCTCTCTGTCTCAAACTAGGAAAAGTAGAAAATGCAAAAAGGAAATTCAATCTTTCAAGAAAATAATCAAACACGGTTGATGTTAAGAGAGTGAAAAATATTGAGAAATGTATGGAAAAGTTGGAAAAACCTTGCAAGGTTGGAGATTGGAAGATTTCATTGAGGGATAATGATGCAACAATTGTGGTTGGTGTCAGCTCTTAACCATAGGTACTTGCATCTAAAGTAGAAACATTATTAAAGTTCCATAGATTAGATGAGGTATATGCAATTCTAACAAGTGCAGATAAGGTTGCAAGTGTTGCTTCATCCACTCAGTTCATGGTATCATAGGTGATGCTTATGTTGTTATGGTGAAGAATCGAGTGGACGTGGCCTTAGAAATATTTGATAGTACAATTCTATCTGTAAAAAAAACATCTCAACTAGATTAATGCAATAATTAGGGGTCCTCATTACTTAAAAGTGCCAAAGTTGTTTCTAATGCATGTTTAATTAGAAATGAGCTCTTTAAAATTGACAAATTATTAGAATCATGTGCAACATATGGGGAAGGGCTTGAACATGATCCTGTGAATACAATTTTACTTTTTAACTAGGTAGGTTGTAGATCAAAACTTAGCCTATGGAAGATGTTATTTGAAGATTTTAATCTAGCCTTAAGAAACATAGAGCCATTTAAAAAATCATAGGTCATGGGATAATTTTAGTATACAAGGACCCCCAACCCTTCACGCGTGACGAGGAAAAAAGACAAGGACCTAAACATGGTTATGGATTCTCATGAGCATAAGGATAAGGAAGGTGAAAATGAGTGTTTGGGGAACAAGTTATGAGCATCCATCAAAGCATCAAGAAGAAAGGGAAAAATATAGTAGTTGCAACTTATTTGGTAGACTTGTATGCAATATGTGGGAGAATAGTCAAAACACGTGAGTTTTTTGACAAAATGACTGTGAAATAAAATTGGGCTCATGGTATGTAATGATCATAGGATATGCACAAAATGATATTTGTTGAAAAGGCTATAAGGAAAACACAATTGGAAAATTAATTTTAAAAAAGAGAGGAGAGGAAAAAAGAAATGTGTGAGGAGAGATAGTAGGAGAATCATGTAAAGGACAAAGAGGAAATTTTGAGGAGACGATAGTAGGATCGTGTATGAGATATGGGAAAGAAGGTATGGGGAGATGGAATGAAAGGAAAAAAGAAGAGAAATTAGAAGGTAATTTTGTGGGAGGAAATGCATGCAAGAAAAATAATTGGGAAGGAACTATAACATGAAGGTGTCACCAAGAAGAGTGGACGTCTACAATGAAGTAGAATTTCAATAGACATTAGAGTTATACCTAACGTGGTAAGTGTGAATGCTTAATGTAGACACTTGAACATGATTTTCCCAAGTGATCAAGTGGTATAAGAGGGAGCATATATGCTTGAGGATCGAAATCCTACCATTTCCACAGGTGATTCAAAAATTAATTGATTCTAATTTTCCATCTTTTGAAATTGCAGTGTGCAGTTCCACTCTTTTGGAGCTCTCTGAAATCCTTGATGATTATATGGTATTTTAGTGAATTTAATATTCAAACAATTGCAAAAATAAATATATGACACTAAAAATTGTCCCATGGTACTAATTGAGCTCCTCTCATTTAATAAGGAGGCATTAATATTAAAGATGATTTTAAAAAAAATGATTTATTTGACTCACTTGACTTGGTAACCTTAAGTTATCCTCAAAATTTTCATGGACCTAGGGCATTATCACGACAATATGGTTTTGACTTGGTATCCTTGGTGAGGGGATGTTTTTTTCTATAACACTAAAGGATTGAAACTCTTTAGTTGGATATGTTGCACTTAAAGACTTAAATGATATATTTTATTCAATTTTAATATGTTGTCATTTAATAAGAGGGAAAAAAAGAATTGAATTCTTTATTAGTAATGGCTTATGAAATAGAGGTCAAGGAACTCCCATGAAGTGAAAATACGAGGCTAAAATCCCCTTATGTATTTTTTTATTGTAATAATAAAAGATTGACCTTATTGGGATGGTCCTTAATGGTAGATGGTGTGAATAACATTGCATTTATGTTGGGTTGATCATAAGTAAAGATCTAGTTATCTTATCATGTAATGAAAATAAGTTCAACTTTAAACATTTGACACCAATCCATTGGGTTAACTATGGTTGTTTTTTGTTATTATTCCAAATAGTACCAAGACCATTTTGTGCTATAAAGGAAACACTCGTCATGAATAATAAGGTTATGGTAAAGCCATTGAGTCTAGTTGAAGTAAGGACAATGAAAGTAAACATAGTATTCTAACTTGTAAAATTATTATGGGTCTCACAATTATGTTTTCATTGCCTTTCATTGATTTCTCTCTACTCTCTATAGCATTTTCTACATGTGGGATTTGAAATAATCACTTTTTTATGCAGGCGGTGGTCTGTAGAAGCATTATTTTGTTGCCAAAATTTGTAAGCATTATTTACACTTTGGTGTGTATAATTGCATCCTTAATATTTTCCTCAAAATGTGTCTGTGGTAGATCAAAGTTGAAAGACTAAAGTATCTTTAGTGCTTCATTTACATTGCATGCACTAATAAATTAATCAAGTCTTTTATGGATTTAAAAGATGATTCTTGTGCTGAAAAGTGACATTACATACACACCATTCTTTGGAACAGGTAAGGCGTTCTTCTCACTTCTTTCTCTAAAAGCTTTTCAATATACAATATTAAATGCCTTGCATGTTTCTTCACGTGTGTGTGTGTGTGTGTGTGTGTGTGTGTGTACACACATTTTCCTCTACTTCTTTAATTAATAGCTAACATATGGTATATATGGTGTTTATTCATTGACCATATTTTTTCAAATTCTTTTAGCAATTCTTTTTATTAGAGTAATTTTATTAACCACTCAGAGGTGGATTCACTTTTCGTAATGACCTTTTCTAATGGATTTTGTGAAATTTTACTTTTTCATTTTATTCTCAATAGCCTCAAACTATGATTTGTATTTCCATCTTTTTAAAAACTAGCTCATCATAAGTTAGATATATATGGAGTCATGTCCTTATGCCATTATCATTTACTACTAATTTTTTAGAATAGGTCTACTTTAGGATTGTAGAAACTTTATTTATTTTTTAAATATTAGGGGAAAAGATAATGACCTTCTGAGTAATAATTGACCATTTTGTATTGTCTATTATTTTTTATTAGGAGAAAAACATGTTTTGAAGGGGTCCCGAAACCCTTTATAGGAATATTTTGTTGGGGATCTATAACCTGAATAAGATGAAGTGCTTCACAAAATAAGACATTTTAAACCAGCAACCTAGAACCAGTAGACAACCAGTAACAAATAAATAAAAATCAGCAAATCTCGAGCTACCCAAAGAACAAAACACGAGGCCAAAGCCTCACTACAAAGAGCTAACCTCCAAAGAAGGGAGATCTTGGGGTTTTGAGGGACACCCCAACCCTCCTAACCAAAAACAACCACATTCTATGTTGGGCCCTCAAAAACTGTCAGCATCCAGCCAAACATCAAATAAAAGAACAAAAAAGACCCAGAAGAAAAAAACCTGTGATCCAAAACCAACCCGGAGATTTAGGAGGATCCCCCAAACCATAAATATCTATTGCAAAAGATAGACCTTTCCAACCCAGCAACACCCAACCAAAAATGAAACCACAACTTAAACATATGAGCAAGTTAAGCATCAACAACACCAAAACATAGGGGTTTTGAAAGGCTCCCCAAACCATCAACAAAGAAATGACATTTTTGAGGGGTTCCCAAACCCCAACAAGAAAATTTGGAGAAAACATGGAGCCCAAAATCATCCAAATAAGTTCAAAAAGCAACTTCAAGATAAACATAAACTTTTTCCAAACAATAGATCCTTGATAGTAGTGCATATTCTGACCTAATAGTGATAGAAAATTATATGATTTTGATTCTTGATAGTAGTGCAGATTTTGGTTATGCAATACATTTATATCCTTTGATATCTACTCTTTAATACATTTTAGGCTAGGATAATGATAGTGAAAAATGTGATTAGTTGGATTTATTAAGGTAACATAAATTGTAGGAATTTTTTTATTCTATTATTTTAATATTAATTAAATATATTTATTATTTATGTCTTCTACCTTCTTCATTTATTATGTTAAATGAATGTGAATAATTTTAAAATGATTTGATATTGTTGTACAAATTTGATATAGTAGTTGATTCAATATAAGTTTATGTGACAAATTATTAGGATGTTTAAACTATCAGTTTCAAGCCTCAAGTATCTCCATATCATTTTTTAAAATATCAGGCATCATGTTTATATAATTAGGGTTAGGTTTAGTATTATTAAAATTATATAATAAGCACAAAAAATCATGTAATTTAATTTATTCGATATTCAAAACTTACAAGTGAAAATTTTAAAATGTAACAAAATTCATCTATTAGTGTTAGGAATGGAGCATGCATCACTACAATCCAAACTATGAAATCGTGCATGTCCCTTTCTGTGATGTGTGTGGGATTTGAACACAAAACCACCTCCATTCCTTTGTGCTATGATCATGCAACCCATTTTTGAGCTAAATATATATTTATGAGTGTTTAAAATATATAGAGAGAATAATGTCTCATTTACATCAATTTAGACTACTTAATAAACACAAACAATAAGTAGACTTTTACGAATTAAAGAGAGTTGGTACAAAATTGGGTCATACTTTTTTAAGGGTCAAAGCTACTATTATTTAGCTTTTGGTATTGATCTAATGCCACTCTCTAATACATAAACCATTAAAATATTAATATAAATTGAAATAACTAATGCATCTCCATTACAATTAGACCAAGACAAGAATGAAGAAAAATATATAGAAAGATATGATAGCTAGAAAAGAAATCATCAACCTAAACTCAATATTATATTTTAAATTATATAAATAAAAAATATTATTTTATACATAAGATATTGTAAATTATTAATATCTTCTAGACAAATAATATCATAGTCTTTATTATATAATCTCCTATCAGCTTAACTCTTGCACCTCCTATTGGTGCAAGTGCTAGTATAAAATTTCTTAGCTAATTTCATTAAGTTTGAACTAGAATTTTGATAGATTGTTTCTGTAGAGTTCTCATTTAGGGTCTCCCCATAAAATTGGTTATTCTATTTTGTTTCTATCACATCTCAGCGTGATTTGAAGAATGCAGTTATGTGGGTTCCCAATAAAAAAAAGTTTCAATTTTGCATTGTAGATTTATCTTTTGGTTATTAGGTAAGTTATTGATTCTCGCCCTCTTTGTTACACTTCTATCTTTTTCTTTATTTTACAATTGGGTTTGTATTATTTGCATATAATCTTATGTATTATTTATAAAATTTGATTTCTATGTTGAGAATTGTAATATTGAAGGGATATTGGAATTCATTTTGTTATTTGAACCTCTGACCTATCTAAACCACTTGTATACATGTGTTCTTCTTGGATATTGCTCTATTGTTGTCAAGATCAATCACTGTATTCTTGCATTACCATCTATGAAACAAATGTACATGCATATTTTTTAAAACTTTAGAGAACATTCTACACAACATCATATTTATAAATATACTAATGTCAAATTTGGCCTTGTTACTCTCACCATGGATCCCTATTCCCAATTTTGGTGCCTATAGTTCACCTCATGCTTGAGACAAGTAAGAAAGATGTAATGGATTGATTTAAATAGATCTCTAGTCGTGACACTCTTTGCATTTAGTATCCTGTAATCATTGCATTCTATTATACTTTATCCCTTGCATTTCTCCAAAGATAGTTGGCACCTTGTTTCCTGCATTCTCATGAATTGAATTTCACATTTCATTTTCATGTGAGTCTTAGGAATCATTTGTATAGTATGTAAGTTTACTAGTTAAGTAAGATGTTTTCAACTTCAATACTTATCGAATTATTCCAAAAAAGTCTCACATGAAATAATAAAATGTCAAAAGTCCCCCAATAATAAAAATATTTTGTTTCATTTTAGGTAGTTGTGACTTAGAAGGCTCAACTTGGGAGTAATATTCATTTTATTTTTCAAATAAAACCCACATCAATGCACAATTATCATCAATTCCTTGTGCCTTTATATCATGTCGTCTTGGCATGCATGTCTTACAAGAAGAATGACATTGTTAGAGTTTGTTACACATATTTTCAGTTAAATTTCTTTGATGTCAATTTTAAGTAATTACGTCTAATGCTCTATGGAATTCCCTAGCTCTATATGAATGTGTAGCTTGACCCCAAATAGTACGCTACTTGAAGGAAAATTTACATTCAAAAAGATTTGGCAAAATAAACATAAGTAAATCTAGTGCCCTCCTAGAGTATCACCGAAAATATTTCCCTAACTTGAAACTGTACCTCTAAATCCACTTTCTACAATGCCTATTTATTTCAAATTCATTAGGTTAGTTCACATTGAATCTCTGCTCCACATCAACCCATAAATCATGTGTGGTAGGTTAAACACAATGTTTACAACAATGCATCAAGTTTTTATTGATTATATATGAAAGAATTTCTATTATTAGAAGAGCTAACACTATTATTATTTGTCACTAAATAAATTTCTTGAGACTGGTTTACCATATAAAACTTCAAGCAGAAGGTATAAGCAAGTTGTTGGGAAACATACACTAATACTAGTACTAGATATTGGTATTGGTACTGGTGTGTCTTTTTTTAAAGATAGGAGATGAGATACTCATATACACTATTTATTAAAACTAAATCCTATAAATTAATTTTCTAACATTAAAATATAGGCAAAACCACATTCAACACTTTAAAACTGCTATTAATCTTCAATACGGTGGATTTTTACCTACTAAAAATCTTTCGCAAATTAGTCACAATTACAAGTTTTTAACTTGGAAATTTAATTAAATGGTGAAAAGAGTTTCCTGGAAGTAGGGGGAAACATCTTCTAATACTCAAGAGGCGTCCTAGGGGTTGGAGATGCATTTTCCTCCAACATAGAATAAAAGGCTCATTGTAAGGTCACAAATCAAGCTTATTCTCTTAGACTTTTAAAGTAGAGGGGATTAAGCCTACAACTAGTGATGTGATTTGTAGATTAAGAAGACATTTCATTATTATTGATATTAGACACTATTGTGCTTCACAAATCACACATCACTTTTTTTTCTTGCTTTTTCTCCGAAAGGTTTTGTCCCTTAGTTGATTTTCTTTCTTTTTGTCGCCTCCCTATTTCACTATTGTTTTTGGGTTTCAGGTTTCAAGCGTGATGATTTATTGAGTTAGTTTGGTAACCCTTCACACTCGATCCCCAATCCTCACATGTTTTCCCCTTTCTTTCTTTTTTTCTTCAGGAATTATGTCTTCGGGGGACAATGGTGCCAAATTGGAATTATCTTCCCTGACCTCCAATCCTCAACTTTGCCTTTTTTAGGGGTTGGATGTTGGGGGTCATGGGTATCATCAACTGATAAGTGATCCTTGATTCACTAACCTTTGACTGTTATGAATCCTTTGTTTTATTGGTTTTCTTTCCTTTGACCCTCAATTATCAAGTGCATTTAATGCAATAGATAACCCCACAAATTCATGTGTTTGCTTATAAATGACACCTATTTTCAACGTCTAAGTTATGCAAGTTGTTGGTGATAATTGGAGATTTCTAGTTGGTGGGAAAGTCATTTCCTTCAAATGTCCAAGGGTGCTTCAGTAGTTTGGTTGGTAGTAGGAGTTATTTTTTTATTTTTCTTTTCTTTTCTTTTTTGGTTTTCTATGTTTAGGGGTATCTTCTAGGATTTCGTTGGCACATCTTTTTAGTTTCTTCCTTTTATTTCCAGTCTTCTTTCAGTACAAACCCTTCAATATCTCTATAGTCCTTTGTTGTGTGTAGTAGCTAAGTTGTTTAGGCTCCTTTTTGCTTGTGACTTTGAACCTAGGTTTTTTTTATTAAACCCTGCAAGTAGAGAAGATTTAAGACTAGGGTTTGATATAAAATACAACCACTTAGTTTATAAATTCAAAAAAACCATCAGACTTACTGAATCAAACAACAATTGCGTAAAGAGAATTTCAACAGATCAAATGTGTGTTCTCCCTGGTACTTGTTACTTTGAACCTAGGGTTTGTTGACCAAACCCTACAAGCAAAGAAGACTGAAGGCTAGGGTTTGATATGAAATGCAATCACTTAGTTTAGAAATTCAAAAAATCCATTAGAGTTATTGAATGGAACACCAATTTCTCCAAGTGATCTTAAAAAGATCAAGGATCAATTCCACGGGGCATCCTCTGAAAAATGGTCTATATCATGCCAATTGTGATCTATCTTTGATCCTCAACTCTAGTACTAACACATCTTACTTCAATCTCCAGGTGAAGAAATGCATAGGGAGATTACCATGAACAAAGTAAGAAAATCTCAACCTTCAATATATGTAAAGTTTAAATCCGTTGGGCCTTGGTGATCATGTTTGACCATTTCAAGGAGTTAAAAGGTCATTCCCTTCACTTGAACTTGATGCTTGATCGACCTTGGCCTATTGGGCATCAGGCATTAGGATAGATGGAGTTGTTTACCCTTTAGGTACCTCAACCTTGTGATCCTGATCCTTGATCTCACTAGCAATGTCATCCTCTCCTGATTGGACTCTATGGTAGCTTGTGTTTTATATTTTACTGGTATGGATGAACCATTTCCCTAAATATCCCCTTAAACTATATTGAGTATTGGACCTTAGGATTTGGTGTTCTTTATTCCTTATTCCTAGAAGGGTGTTAGGGGTATCCTATCGTTGATCCCTGATACAAGATTGAACCTTACTCAAGCATTTCTTGAATTGTGAAATTTAGGATTTTGACTCATTAATATGAGGAGTTATGATGATTTTAATAAACATATGATGGCGGTGGTTCCAATGAAGTAAAAATTTATCATATATTTTCCTTCTTCAAAATTCGTCTCTACAGATAGGAAAATTATAGATACAAATTTGGGACATATAGACCTAGATGAATTCTTGAAGAAAATATCCAATCTAAATTCCATGAGCTACTAGGTCACATCTTTGGTGATGGGAAAGATGTAGTGGTGGAATGTGCAAAGCACTTTAATGCAAATAAAATAAATGTCTATAGTCCTTTAGGGGAGCTAATATGGGATATCATACCTAACTCAATTTTGTTGGTGAGTAATACTACAAAAATTATAAAGAGCCAATCGACTACATCAATTATCAATTATTGGATAAGAAAAGAAAGGACAACATCTAGAGGAGCTAAAGATAATTCATGAAGAAAACACACACTTATATTGAGAGGTAGGTGAATTTATATAAGAACAATCTAATAACTTTAAATCTTTAACAATTATAAGAAATCTTGAAGCAATGAAAAAATAATAAACACAATTAAGATCTAACAAAAGGAACATAAAATGCACACACAATTTTATGTGGAAGCCCTTGCAGAAGAAAACCTGTTGGAATGAAGTAGACACTGAGAGGGGGGAGGGGGTGAATTAGTGTCTAAGCAAATTCATCAGTTTTAAAGCAAATAATTGTTCTACTTGTCTAATCATTAATGAATTTAAACTAAAATTAAAAACTACATGGGCAAGATAATCACATAAATATCGACAAAATGAATTGTCCAGAGTGGAAAACCCCCCGGGTAAAAAAACCACTAAAAAATATTGCCTCACTGGCTTAATTGAAATATTTCGCTTTACAATATCTCGCTGACAACTTCAAATGCCTCACTGGCTATTATATCCCTCACTGAAAATTTGTGTGCCTCACTGGCCTTTTACAACTTCTTACCAGACTTACAATGCCTCATTGGTCTTACAAGGCCTTTCCAAGTTACTATTTAAATCATACAGAGTAGAAGCTCTATTTCATTACATATCATCTTTTGAACTAACATCACTTGATTTTTAGAAGAAAAGATTAATACAATCTATATCTTATACTCACATATATTATGTCATTGTGTATGTGTATATGGTATACACAATGTTATAATATAGTGACACAAAGTTCATAGTATACTGTTTGAATCTTTTCAAAAATGATAGTAAAATATAGTCCACCTCTCTGCACTTTCATGGAGAAATATGAATGACACATTTATAATGTTCCTCAAACAAATTTCCATATAACTATTCCTAAAATTGTAAATTAACTTCTTCAATTATTCCTTAATCACATTCCATAATCAGTTTAATTTTCTGAAATATGATTTCCAAAATAATAATGTTCTAAAAGATAAATTGAGTTGTAGCCATGTAGTTGGGCTTAACTAATCTGTTAGACAAAACTTCAATAATCAACAAGTTTACACAAACACAACCTTGGGTTTAAACATTAGAACTGCACATACCTAACTCAAGGGTTTAAGAAAATACTAACACAAACCCTTACCCATGAACCCTCAACTAGGGTTTAAAAAAATACATCTTATGACATGATATACCTTGAAATAGACAATATGATGATACAATAATTAAAATCATTACTCCTTTGAAAGGACATAGAACCCTAACTAGGGTTTGAAGGATTTAAAACTCAAAGAACTATTTCCCCCAAATAGACCATGAAATACCAAATTATATTTCATGTATACAAAGATGAAACCCAATTATATATCATGATTAAACTTAAACACAAAATTGCTCAAGCAAAAAAACAATTTTTTAACCAAGAAGAGATCAATAGAAAACACCTCGTCAACCATCAAAATCCTGTATAATCTAAAGATGAATATCCTTCACACTGGTTCACAAATTCTTTCTCAACTAAAAATCAAAGTTCTAACCCTTCTGCAACTGCTTTGACTACCATAAACAAGAATCATTGATATAATTGTCTTAGATTTGTTGTACCCTAGCTCGAGAAGAACCCTAGCCAGTTCGGGTTTCTAAATAAAACCTAAAACTTTCTATGTTTACATTATAAATGTCAAATTGATAAACAAATGAAACATATAAAAAATTTATGACTTATAATACAATTGCCAAACTTATAAATAGGTAGGGAGCCAACCAAAAGGCCTACCTAATAAAAAACCTTTGTAAGCTCATGATCACAACGTTAACAATGTCTTAGTCACTTAGTGACTATCAAGAACATTAGAACACAATCTTTAAAAAAATACATAATACATTTTTTTTCACTTCCCATCTACAAGCACCATTCACATATTACCCTCTGAGTGAAGTCAACACATGTTCACTACCAAATATCATTTCCTTAATCAACTAAATTAAAACATATATATCATCTTGCATATCAACTAAACATGTATATCTACTTGGTTATTGAGAAAATGAGATTATATAAACGAGATGGTGTCAAACATATACAACTAAACAATATATAAATGAGATGGTATCAAACATATACCACTGATCAAATGAACCAATACATGTTATTGTTTTTGATATCAAGGGCAACATGAGGAGAGGAGAAAAAACTCCCGCTTTGTACTTGGTGGAAAAAACATGAACCTCTCCCCCTATTGAAATCAAGGACAAAGGAGAGAGAAGAACAAAATGATAGGCATGAGTTCAAAACCAAACTGAAAGAGAATACATGTAGCATAAATGATTTGCAAAACTAAAAGTGTCAATGAATCAGTATGGACTAAAAAAATATCATTATATGTCAAATAGAGAAAATATGACATCTCACTAAAGCTGACAATACCCTATGTGTTAGTAAAATCTCCAAGAGATAAATATGAAAATGAAGCCTTATTCAATACTGACAAAAAGAGAAAAAAAGTATATACAAATCTGTATAGAAATTAAATAATTATATCTAGAAGATAAACAATAGGGTAGACATCTCAATTTAACACTTTAGAATGAAATGATTCACCAAAGTAGTTATGTGTCCATTTTTCAAAGATCAACAAATATATATGCATAAAAGACTATGAGACCAAGTTAATAGGATTCTTGTAATCAAACTATTATTGTCATCTGACCAAAAATAAAGACTGAAATATCACTATCGAATTATACTTCCTTGGTTTCAACCAAAGAGTTGACTGTAATCAAATAAAAAATGACCTTGTGAACATCAATGCACCCATCAGTAGTCGTATATTATAATAGTGTGATCTGACCAAATCATCAAATAAGTAGTCAACAAAAGAAGAAAAGTTGTGTTTGTATACCCCTAATTCTACTTGGTTGTCTAAACAAAGCCCTGACTATAGCAAAAATGTGCATGTCACTAAGATGATCACTGATATCCAAATCTTTGATTAATAGATGTGAACATAATAGTAAAATATGGGAACGTTGTCAAGTATTGTCACTGAATAACTTCTTGAATTTATACTTTGAAGAATATTAAGATCAATTAACAAAGAACCAATTGAAAACATAGCAGCACCAAAAAAATGGAAATCAAGAAATCAATGAAGTATACCAAAAAAATTCTCCTATACCCAGAGTCAAGATAATAAAGTTTTCATCTTGTAGATATAAACATACTAGCATAAGTATTATCTTGTAGAACCCATAATGAAGATCAGAAGGAAAACTAGATTATGGAACAATCGTCCATGTAAAACCAATATAACCCATCACAATGTGAAGAGAATTGACACATTAGTACAAATGAGACATAATATAACTAAATTTTACCAAAAACATCATAAGATCTCAACCAATAACTTGTACTCTAAAAATGATACCACAACCTGTCACTCTACCATTTTTCAAGGATAAATATCACACAACTATATAATTAAAACTATGAAGCGCTAAACCATGAAATCCTCTGACAAGAGCCTAAAATCAAAATTGTTACTGAATCACAACTAACAAGAATCATCCTACTATCTGAAGAGATTATAATATATGATATATGTGGCTTAAAAGTTATTATATATAACCTTGTGGTGGATGGGAGTGAGGAACCATCAATGCACCACAAATGTATTACTAACGGTTCTTAAGCTACTAATGGTCACGAGGGTTTGATGAAAAACATGTAAGACTCCCCCTCACTTCAATTCTGGTAAACTACATTGTAAATGAGACCCATTACAACTAAAATATGAACTACTATGGTGTCATATCAAGAGTAGTATGAGCTGTTACTAAATTGTATGAGCAAGCATTAATAGTACTGAAGCTTTTTGAATCAATACAAAAACATTGTCTATACCCCATGTTCCAAATTGGTAGATCAAATAAAACTCAATAATCAAACTTCAAGAAGTGTAAACTAATCAAGGTTTTAAAAAAAACTTGTAATAAATGTTCTCAAACTAAGCACCATTAACTAATCTCTACAAACCAACATAACAATATCACTAAAATCTGTAAAACGTGTATGTTGTGAATCTAAATCACCTTTTTCTCTCTTTTGTCAGCAATGCCAAAATCAAAGTAGTATAAATAAAATTCATATCAAGAAGCATGAGTATCAATTGCCTAATGTACAAACCTTTATAGTGAAGAGTTTGTAGGTGCTAGAGAAGTCATGATTTTTTCATAATATCTTATTACTAAATACATATAGCAGTGTACACATTAGAGATCCAATTCTCATATGAATCGTGTATTCAATAAGAAATCAAATGATCTATTGATGTATTCATTAATGGATCATTAAGGTCTTGATTAGAGACACAAAACATAGGATATTTGATTCTAATAAGGTCAATTTGTAGTCTATATTTAAGTGATAAGATATGACAATCAATACATATACAAGTTGTTAATTCATTTCCAATCTCATCTTTATTATACTATATATATCAGAGCATCCTTGTCAATCTGGAATGTTTAGTATAATAAAGATGAGATTGGAAATGAATTAACAACTTGTATATGTATTGATTGTCATATCTTATCACTTAAATATAGACTACAAATTGACCTTATTAGAATCAAATATCCTATGTTTTGTGTCT
>MU224528.1:2329004-2381632 GCA_018584345.1 Thuja plicata
TATATATATATGCAAAATAGATGTCTACTATGATAAATGAAATACTACTTATTAAAAAGCTAACAAATCTATCTAAATGCAACCCAATGAAGAATACAAATGATTAAATGAAGTAAAACAAGTTTTACCTTCACTCACCCATCGTAGCTTGTCTCCATCGTCCTCCTAGCTTTGATTTCTTGGATGTTGAGCTCTAAGATTTACAATGAAGCTCCTTGTTCAAGATGTCACCAAAGTGTGGAGATTTGAGTGAATGTATGCAAAATGCAACTAAATGGATGATGAAATGGTGTAGAAATGCTTGGATGCTTGAATTTGATTGCTTGAATGCTTGATAGCTTGAATGCTTAATTGCTTGAATGCTTGAATGCTATTATGCTCACTACTGGATCACTATTATGCTCACTACTAGATCACTATTAGCTCATAAAGGGAGAATGAGGCTCCTTTTATAGGATTTTGGAGGACCCAAGCCTAGGTGACACAATCCTAGGGTGGAGATTGAAAGGTGGAAGATCCTAGGGCTACTATTGACTTGGTTGAAGGGGTTGAGAGAAAGGGGGGTGTAGTTAGAATGTGAGAGGAAGAATAGGGAGGATGTTCCTCCTACCTTGACATAGAGGAGAATAAGGTGGAAGGGAAAGACACATGTCAAGTGTCTCACAAAGACCATGGAGAGGAAAGAGGAAGGAATTTTTCCTCACGAGGACTCTTGGTACAAGTGTCCCATGAGTCATCTTGGACTCTTTGAGGCGGCTTGAGAAGCTCCTTAGGAATAGGGATTTCTTCTTGACTTGGTGTAGGGGAAGACATGTGGTCATGAGACCAAGTCTTATGAGGCCACATAGCCCTTAGAAATAGGATATTTGTGGGTGAGGATAATGAGTTATTAATAATTAATAATAATTAATTATTTTAGCCAAGGTGATGTGTCAAGTGACTAGGTCTATGAGGTGGACTAGGAGGCTTAGTCATATTTAGTGACTGTATAATTAATCACTTTAATGAGATTAATTTAGAAGACTTAGGATAAGAAGAATAGACTATAGTGAATGTATTAAATAAATTAAAATTACTTAATAAATATTAATTAAATAATAAATTTTTAATTAACTCATCAAGTCAATATTAATTAATTAATAAATATTTAATTAATTAATTAGTGAAGCCATTTTTTAGTGTATACAATATCAACATGTCAAATATGAATGAAGTACTTATATAGACAAAAAGTATCTTTTATATGAAACATTATGTATCATAACTCTGCGACCATAACTTGATTTACCTCCTCAACTAAGAAAGATCATTCAAGAAATGACCATCTTCACTGAATCAACATGGTTTGTTATGTCAATTGTGGTAAACATGGTCAAGTATAGAACTGTGTCCCACCAAAATGAATACCAAAATAGTTGTATTTCTACAACCAAAATACACCAAAATGTCAGAAGAATCTTCCAAAGAAGTATACAGTCTCAAATATGATTAATGGCTTAACAACAAAAACTCCTCTGACTCCATGAATTAGGCATAAATCATTAAAAATGTAATCACAACATGAAAAGTGAAATTTGTTCCTTGAAGTCTGAACCAATGTAACACAAGAAGACCAATAGTATAAGAAAATAGTCAATAACTTGACACTTTCATAGCCTTTAATACATCTTGAAAGATAATATTCTGACAAAATTTCATGTTCAAATACAACTCAACATATTGACTGATAAAATTTTCAAATATGCATCCTAAATCAACAATATTAGATAGATACATAGTGCTCCCTCCTTCTAATTGTATACCAAAACCATACTTTTATTCAAGGTCCTTGTGCAATATGTGCAAGATAAGATTCTTTTTTCTTTTGTTTAGATTTCTTTCTCCAAACCTTTCTTGGTTCTTTCTTTTGCATGTCCAATGTGCTTACTACCTTGTTAAATTCAACTAATCTTATAGAATTACTCCTGTAATATTGTGACTTATTTCCAACACTTTTGCAATCATAATAGATGATATTACTGGGAGAATGATATTATCTTTTATGCATCCAACATTTTCTTTCTCTATGACCATATTTTTAACATGGGTAACAATATCCACGAAATTGAAATTAATTTTGTCTAATAGATGAATATCGTGAATTAGTTCTTCTTTCAATATCAACATCTTTCTCTTCTAGTTTCTTATTATCTTCAGTTTTAGGAGCAATAGACTAACTTAAATCTAATTTTTTATTTTGTGCATTTTTAACTTTAAAATATCATTCTTTTCTATTTGTCTTTTTAGAAACAAAAACAATCTCATCTTTTGACTCATCTCTACTTAAACAAGTTTGTTCACTTCCACATCCTAGTCCAGGAGAATCACTCGAATGTTTTTGCTTACATAACATGTCATCCAGAGTATTAATACTCCTCTACAACTTCTTCTACTTTTCTAACTCAATATTTTTCTTTTCTTTTTTTTTCTATATCCCTTTTCAAAACAACAATTTCTTCTTCAAGCTTATAACAATCAACAATTTTGACTTATAGATCAAATTTAGTACTATCAATTATCTTTTTGAATTCTACTATTTCCAACTTTAGACTAACGATATGTTTGTTAGATTCTTCATAATCTAAAGAAAAATTTGTAAGCTTTGAAAGTACATTGTCATTGAAATTTCTTTCTTGTTGAAGTTGTTGTTCTAATATCTGATTCTATTTCTTGAGTTGGTTGATTATCCAGAGTGCTCAACAATTCACCTTCTAAATCAACCTCATACCCCTATTCATTTTTATCTCTATCTATAAAGAAAACTTCTTCTTCACACTTCATATCAGTATTCAAAAGTGACTGACACAATATTTCACTACTTGTCTTGTCTGGAATAATTTTTTGTTTAACATCTCTCCTTTCTATATTTATTTTTCACTTAGCCATAACTAACACTACAATACCAAGAAATCCCTAGATATTTGTTCAATGGTTTGAATTTAATAGCAATTGTTGGAGTGAAGTATACACTGAGAGGGGGGGGTTAATCAATGTCTAAACAAATTCATTAGTTTAAAAAAGTTGTTCTACTTGTCTAATCATAAATGAAATAAAACTGGAATAAATAACTCCATAAGCAAGATGATCACATAAAGATTGACACAATGAATTTTCCTAAGTGGAAAACCCTACAGGTAAAAAAAACCACTAAAAAAGATTGCCTCTCTGGCTTAATTGAAATAATTTGCTTTACAATGTCTCACTGACAACTTCAAATGCCTCACTGATAATTTTTGTACCTCACTGGCCTATTCTAACTTCTTACTAACTTGAATTGCCTTACTGGTCTTACAATTCATTTCCAAGTTACTATGTAAATCATACAAAGTACAACCTCTATTTCATTACATATAATCTTTTGAACTAACATCACTTTAGTTTTAGAAGAAAAAAACTATACAATCTATATCTTATACTCACATATATCATGTCATTGTGTATATGTGTATATGTATATATGGTATACACAATGATGTAATATAGTGATTTAAAGTAGTTCCTTAACAATATTTTACAATATACTGTTTGAATCTTTTCAAAAGATAGTACAATGTAGTCTACCTCTCTCCACTTTCATGAATAAATCATAATGACATATTTATAATGTTCCTCAAACAAATTTCCATATAACTGTTCCTAAAATTACAAATTAACTTTTCAATTATTTCTTAATCATATTCCATAATTAGTTTCATTTATGAAATATGATTTCCAAAATAATAATGTTCCAAAAGATAAACTGAATTGTAGCCATGTAGTTAGGCTTAACTAATCTGTTAGACAAATCTTCAATAATTAACTCACACTATGAAAAAGACACATTCAACATGACACACAAGTTTACACAGACCCAACCTTGGGTTTAAACATTAAAACTACACAGACCTAACTCAAGAGTTTAAGAAAAGACTAACACAAACCCTTACCCATGAACCCTCAACTAGGGTTTTGAAAAAAAATACATCTTATGACATGATATAGCTTGAAATAAACAAAATGATGATACAAGAATTAAAATCATTAGTCCTTCAAAAGGGCATAAAACACTAACTAGGGTTTGAAGGATTTAAAATTCAAAGGACTCTTTCCCAAAAATAGATCATGAAATACCAAAGTATATTGCTTGTATACAAAGATGAAACCCAGTTATACAACATGGCTAAAATTAAACACAAAATTTTGCAAGCACATTTACATTTTGTTAACCAGGAAGAGATCAACACAAAACAAGAATAGAAAAAACTTGGTCAACCATCAAAATCTCGTATAATCTGAAGATGAATCTCCTACACACGAGTTCACAAATTATTTCTCAACTAAAAAATCAAATCTCTAACCCTTGTGCAACTACTATGGATGCCATAAACAAGAATCATTGATGTAATTGTCTCAGATTTGTCATTCCCTAGCTTGGGCAAAGCCCTAGCGAGCTAGGGTTTCTAGGTGAAACCCAAAACTTTCTATGTTTACATTATAAATGTTGGATTGATAAACAAATGAAACATGTAAAATGTCGATCACTTATAATACTGTTGGAAAATTTTTAAATAGGTAGGGAGCCGACCAAAAGACCTACCTAATAAACAACCTTTGCAATTTTCCATGATCACAATGTTAGCAATGTCTTAGCCACTTAGTGACTATCAAGACCATTAGAACACAATCTTCAAATAAAATACATAATACATTATCTTTCACTTCCCATCTACAAGTACCACTAAAATATTACCCCATGAGTGAAGTCAATAGATGTTCACTACCAAATACCATTTCCTTAATCAATTGAACCAAAACATGTATATCATCTTGTATATCAAGTTAATATGTATATAAACTTGGTCATTGAACAAATGAGATGATATAAATGATATGGTGTCAAACATATAACATTGATCAATATATAAATGAGAAGGTATCAAACATATACAACTAATCAAATGAACCAATATCAGTTAGTGTTTTTGACACCGAGAGAGGAGAAAAAAAAACCATGACAAAATATTCCTTTTTACATGAAAATTCTTACAAATTTGTAGGCACCAACCCATAGGAGATGTCAATCCCCTCCTTTGAGTTCCAACTCAACAAGAGACTCCAAACTCTTTCAATGAGATGCACCAACCTCTCAATTTCTTAGAATAGAATGCTCCAACCTTCAAAAGACAATGTAATAATTTTGTTTTGAATCTGATCTAGATGATCTTCAAAATCACTCACGACATCAACAAAATGTCATTTATTACTTTTCTCTTAAATCTGTAATACACCTCCAGTTGGATCTGCAATAGGATCTTCAATGAATACTCTCAAATCTGAAAGATAACTTCACAAAATTATGCCTTATGTATGCTCCAAAAAGCTTTATTTTATTTTATAAACATGCTCTCAAATATGTTTGTTTCATTCTCATAATTGTACTCTTCTTATGTTGAAGGTCTTCTCTTAAAGTGGGAAATATATTCAATGAATTGATGATTAAATGAACTTCAAGATACCTCTATTTATATCATTTCAAATGCAACCTTTCATCAAAGGTTATGACCCTTTAACTAGGTCAACTAACAAGTTTGATTTATTTCAAATACCCTTTCCTAATAAGGTCAGCCAAAAATCAAGTCATGAAAAAGAAACTCATGAAAAAATAGGTTGGTCAAAATCAAGTCACAAAAAAGAAACTCGTGAAAAAATAGGTTGGCCAAAAAACACATGAAGATATTATCTAAAATAAAATTTTATTTTTTGCCTTAAATAATTTAATTTGAACCCCACTATTTAACCTTTTGAAATCAATGGCAACAATCTTTCCACCTTTGACATCATTGAAAATATTCCAACAATTTATTGAAGCTTACTACGTATGGATGTAGGATATTTAGTCAATCTCTTAAGTAGAGTAGTTGGATTATTTGATGCCAAGGAGTTCACCCATGGATAGTTATTTATAGGAATGAGCATATTGATTAGGGAAATATTATAAGTGATAGCATGCATGACCATATGTTGAGGGTGAAGAATGCTCCAAAATTATACTTAAAGTCTTCTTCTTTTGATTAGTGTTGACAAACACTTGCTTAACAACTTCCTTTGTTATGGGCTGCTGAGGAATTACCTCTTCAGTCATTTATTTTTTCAATATCTCAGGTTGTCTTGGAATAGCCAAAGAGTCCCACATAGATATAGTGACATTTGCCTTCTTCATATTATCTACAATATTGAAAGGCATTGTTGTGTGTACTCTCCGGTGTGCCTTCACTATGATAGGCTCAACCTCCTTGGGAGATTGGCCTTCTTTAACTGGAATGATGGGAATCTTCTTTAGTATGGTAGGAATAGAGGGATGTGATATATCTATAGATATAGTAGCTTTAGCTCCATCTCCTGCTCTCTCTATGTCTTGAGCTCTTCTCTTAGACCGAGTGTTGGCTGCTATTAGGGATTCACCATTTACTCCATTGAAGTCTTGTTGCTCCCAATTGAAGAGAGCAGTCTCATTGTTTTGTGCTTCTTGTTGAGGAACTGAATCATTAGAAGAATCCTCTGAGTATGTGAGGCATTTTGAACCATCAATGCTTGGTTCATCCATCCATTTGAGCATGTAGCTTGATTATGTGGCCGATTGCAAGGAAAACACCATTCATTGTCCAAGACTAGATTATTCTGACTTGGAACTATATCTCTAGTTGGATTTATAGAACTAAGAGGCATGGGATTGTAAGGTTGAAATGCCTCCGATTGAAGTTCTACCTTTGGTCTTGGTAATTTCCTTGGTATGGTGGCATGTTATGTTGATAAGATGGTCCCTGATTTTGATATTGCTGGTTGGGAATTTGAGTCTGTGGCTAAAGGGTGGTCTATTCCCTTGATTCTTCTTCTTTAAATTGGTCAACTCTTTGGTTAGGGTCTACAACAAATTCCTCATTTCTTGCTGACTACTTTGTAACAAGTTATGTGTTGCTTGTCGATCACTTTTCATTGCTTGTAGTTCTTGGGAGAAGCCTACTTTAGGTTCTTCATAGAAAATGATGGCTTGAGATGCTACTATAGTGGGTATATGAGTGTATGGAGGAATATTCAGAGCATTTTTGGTTGAATATTGGGAAAAATAGGCGTGGGCGGCCTCGGGGCTATCATGCCTTCTTGGATTAAACAATTTTTCAGCCTTGACAGCTATGTCAAAGGCCTAAGGAAATGAAGTACCTCCCATGGATTGAATCATGATAGAGATATTTCTATTCAAACTTCTCAAGAAATATAGGAAGGCATGGTCAGCTGAAGGTCTTACTGAGATAGGAATTATATTCCATGTCTTAAGGAATCTATCATTAAAGTTTGTCATCTGTTCCTGAGGAGCCCTATTAATGGTTGTTAATTTCTCAACCAAAGATAAACGATCTGATTTATCCTCAAAATATATGCTTAATAATTCACCTAATCTATCCCATGAATCAATTGAACTGATAGCTAAAGTTCTAAACCATTCTAAGGCCTTACCTTTGAAAGAGGCTGCTAAAAGCTTGGTATCCACATCTTCCTCTGTGATATGATGCACACTACATATGGTGGCTACATCTCTTATGTGTTCACATGTAGTTGTCTATCCTTATCCTGTGAAGTTAGGAAGACTTTTGAGTGTTTCCAAGGGCACATCATGATGTTGAGAAAATTTCAAGGGACTTCCTTGATTGAAAGGCACAAAGGCAAAATGTCTTGCCATTACTGGAGTTGTTATATGTTGGGAAACAACTGTGTGAGTTGTATTTGGGCCAGGTAGTGGAGCTAAATATTCTTGTAGCTCTCTAGTTAGAGATCTTCCTCTCCTTCTTGAGTGGAAAGGAAAAGGTCTCCTTTCTTCAGTAGGTAGTGTAGACCAAACCCTCCTTACCGGGGACGTTCTCTGAAATGATCTACAGTAACTTCTAGTTAGAGGCAGCTGTGAGAATTTAGAGGGCCTTGATATAAGAAAACCTCTTAAGGCCAGTCACTATGCGGTCAGCATAGCATAGCTTGAAAGATTAACTTCCTTTTGTGGTCCCATCGGGCGTGCCAGAACTGTTATACACTAAATTTACACCCTATTCAAGCTCTCTTGGTCTTGACAATCTAGTATAACATGGGAATCACTTCGAGGTTGTGGGAACTATGCTAACTTGAAGTGAAGCCTCTGGATTCTAGGTTGCTTCCTCTTGGATAATCACCTAATACGCTCTTTAACATTGAAAGTAAACTTGGAGGAAAAGGGATAGAAGGAGTACCTTAAAGGGAAATAACTGAATACAAATTATCCCACTAGATGATACACCGAAGGTAAATTGAAACATGACACAGTGACCAAACTATCATGAAGGTTCTAAGATCTAGTAGAAAAAAATCTTTCTAAATAGGCTTGCATAACCATTTCACAAAGAGGTCTGGAATTGAAAGTGGCTATTGGAGGAAAGAACAAATTTCACAGACAACAGCTTTCCAAAACAAAGTTAAACATAGACTCTGACCTGCAAGTAGACATTCACATCAGCAAATAGGCACACGAGTGAGACAAAGTATCCAGGGATGAATAAAATCTACAGGATAACCTAAATCAAATCACACACAATAGTACACAAAGATGCTGAAAGGAAGAAAGGCTTAGGAACTCTAAGATTACTCTAGCATAAGCAACTTTATTACACTCCAGTAAGAGAAGTATAGATAAGAGAAAGCTAGAGGATAGAGAAAATGTCTCAGGAACTTTATCATAACCTAGAAATCAATGAAAGATTACAAGAAATGAAGATTTGAGGGTAGAGAAGATGCCATAGAAATTATCACACCAAATGGAAAAACTCTAAGCTAAAAATCTTGAAAACTAACTTATATACATGTTCCTCTAGCACGCAGGCTCATGAAACAATCCAAATCCTAGAAATTAGGGTTACAATAGATCTTGCATAAACAATGCAGAAACCCTAATACTCTCAATTATTCTCATTAATTCATGTAGAAATATCTGAGATGATTAGATATATCCTTGAATATCTTTCAATTTACCATAAATGCAGTCTCAGAAGTCAGCTCAACCCATCCACCCTGTCTGTAACTTAAAATATTGTGCCACCGCCATGGACTCTGAGAATTAGATATTTTGAATATTTGAATTAAAATACTAATAGCCATAGGTGGCGCAAGCACTTGTATCAACGAATCAGAGAATCTTTGATCTTTCCTTTTAAAACATAGTCGTCGATCTCCTATCTTTCTCTTTATCTCTGTTCATTCTTTACTTTCCCCTGTCTGACAAGATTTTAACCGTGAGTCTTTGAAAACCTTCATGTCACTAAGTCATGAAAGTATTTCTTTAACTCTGAGTTTACAATGAGACCTCACATCTACCGTGAGATGAAGACAAGATTGGAAGACCAGCGTTAAGTCTCATATCCTCAAGAGAATATTCTATTTTATTTCAAGACTTAGCAACCGCCATGATCTTAACCTGATTCACCTTTTACTTTGGGTTGCTTTTCAAGACTTGGTGACTGCATAATCTCGCAATCTCTTAACACTTTTCTTGATCATGGTTACCTTAAGAGACTTCACGAATAAAAGCCTTTAACTGAACTCATCTCAAACTCAGGTCACATTAGTCTCAAAGTTGTGCAAGCAAAACTGAAACCCTGAGTTCACAATGAGATTAAATGTCATCCACCAGATCAGGATCTGAACTTGAGTTGATCTACAACCTACATTAATTCTCATATCCTTAGAATAATTTCTATTTTCTTTTGAGACTGTGCGACTGAAGGGATCCCTAACTCATTCTGACATGAACTCAGGTTATATCTGAAGTTAGAAATACATTAAGCTGCGATATCTCTAAACCTTTTGTTAACTGAGGGTTACGCTATGAGACTCAGTGACCATCATATGATCAAAACACGATCAATGGCCAGTGCAAAATCTTTATGAGAAAAGAGAATATTCTATTTCCTTAGGAGAATGCGCGACAAAGGCAATCTTGTAATCATTAAACATCATGGAATATTCCTTTTCCCTTGCGCGACTAAGCGACTAAAGGATATGCAAATGCACACATGCTTAAAGGATCACTTAAGACACTCAAAAAGGTAATGAGAAAAAAGAACAAGCTAAGGGCTAACTAGGGTTTATATTAAATTTGTATAGGCTTTCTCACACTTAGGCCATTTTTTCATGAACTAGGGTAGAACCGGAGAACTAAAAATATGCAGAACAGAAAGGATCAAGACCAAAAAAACATACAAAAACCTACAAGTTGGGATCTACCCTTTTGGGAGCCACATTTTTCTCCACTTGTAGCCATAATTCACATGTAATGGGAAATTTTGGATAACATTCTTAGCAATTTCTGTTGGATGTCAGCCTACTAGACATGGAAAACTAGTGGCCTTCAATATTCATTGGGCATGGAGTCATCTTTTGAGCACACAAAACCTTCTAGGAGAAAAAGAATTGAAACCAAGAGGAGGAACAACCATCTGTGCATGAACACTTCAAGGAAAGCAGGAAACTAAACTAGAAATAAAGAAAAATTAGGAAACTAATTATAGAGCAGGGCAAACCTCAAAATAGGGCTTGAGATGGAAACCATTGACTGATATCGACAAGGCATCTCCTACAAGAGTTGATAATTGAAATGCATTATGTTCCTTGCACTCTGTGATTACAAATGGTCCACCCCAAAAGGAATCAAGCTTTGAATGTCTACCAGGCCTAGACTTGTATTCATCCCACTTGAAGACTATATCCCTAACTTTGAAATTTATGGCTTTGGCCCTTTTATCAAAATTATTCTTAGTTTACATTTGTTGAAACTCCATATTCTGCATGGACTTGTCTCTGATCTCTTCCAGCTCCATGAGTTGATCGTATCTCACTTGTAAGGGATCTCCTTCTTCAAAGAGAACAAATTGTGTGGCAAGGTCTAATGTTGGCAACTCTATTGAAATAGATAATCTGGCCTCCTTGCCATATACCAACATATAAGGGGAATTCCCAATGATTTTATTTGGGGTTATTTTGTCTAGCCATAAAGCAGACTTGAGCATAGAGTGCTAGTCTCTTTGATTTTATTGCAAAGTCTTCTTGATAATTCTTATCAGGTTTTTATTTGTAGACTTTGCTAGGCCATTACCTTGGGGGTAATAGTTAGAACTAGTATTCAGATAAATACCATTCTTGAGTGCCCATTCAGTCACTCTAAGGCCTATGAATGCAAGTGCATTATCTGATATCATTGAGTGTGGAGTGCCAAATCTGTGGATTATATCATCATAAAAATTTAGGACAACGTTCTCATTTGCCTCTTTTAATGCAATAACTTATGTCCATCTAGTGAAATAATCAGTTGCAGTTATTATCCATTTGTGTCATGTACTAGATGGAGGATTAATTAGGCCTATAAAATCAATGCCCCACTTCATAAAAGGTTTCTCTATTCTAATTGGTTGAAGGGACAGGGCTACAAGTTTTTCTTTTCCTGCAAACATGGCACACTTTATGCATTTTCTCACATGATCATGACTATCCTTGAAGATAGATGGCCAATAGTATCCATGCCTCATGATCTTAAAAGCAGTGGTCCTAGGAGAAAAATGACCTCCAAAAGGTCCATCATGAAACTCATTCAGGATAATTGCCACTTGATTTGAATCTATGCATCTTAAAAGAACACCATTATGATCCTTTCTAAAAATAATCTCATCAATCAACACAAAGGGGATAGATTGCAATCTATAATATCTTCTTTTGGCTGAATCAAACTTATAGGACATTCGTCTGTTTTCAAAAAATGAATCATATTAGGCAACCAACCTGCTGCCTTGGCATGTTCTTCCATAGAATGCACAACCAGAGATGCATTCCCTTGGTCTTGTTCTTTCAGAATTTCGTCCTTTGTCCAATGCTCACAAAGACCTCTTCCTCTGACTAGCTTAGTGATTTGGATATCAATGTCATATTCCATGACTTTGGTAATCCAACCAGCTCTTTTTTCATTCAGGTCCCTAGAAAGCAAGAACTATTTAACACTAGGATGAGTAACTTTCAATTGTACTTTGTTGTGAGTCAATAGATATCTAAACTTTTTTAGGCTTTTTACCACAACAAGTACATGTTTTTTATACAAAAGAGTATCTTTGTTCATATTTTTATAAACCTTTGCTAAAGAAAGCAATAGGCTGCTCCAATCCTTCCGAGTTCTCTTGAGTTAATATTGTAGATATGGCATCAGAGCCTCCATAAGCATAAAGGATAAAATCCTTACTGAAATTAGGGTTCAACAAGGTAGGAGCCTCTGTCAGAGCTTCTTTGATGGCTTGAAAATTATCCCTCCCTTCTTTGCTCTAGCTGAAAACTGAGTTCTTTTTTAACATAGTTGTCAAAGGCTTTAGTAAATCTACAATGTTGGGTAAGAAATGCCTGACGAAGTTAATCCTTCCTATGAAAGATTAGAGACTTTTCTTATGATGTGGTAGAGTCAATTCTAGAATAGTTTCAATCCTTTTAGGGTCAACTGTAATTCCTTGTTTGGATACAATATATCCCAATAATTTTCCTTCATGGACTACAAACACACATTTATTGGGATTAAGAGAAATCCTAAACTCTCTACACCTTTCAAATATTTTCCTCAGATGTTTGATGTGGTCTGCTGCATTTTTAGAATAAAAAGTTATATCATCTAAATAGACCAGTACAAACTTGAACATGAGGCTCTTAAAGGCCATATCCATTGCCCTTTGAAAAGTAGCCCTCACATTTGACAAACCAAAAGGCATATTTTGGTAAGCCATGGTTCCCCATTTGGCTGTAAATGCAGTTTTATATTGATCTTCTTCATGAACCAAGATCTGATTGTACCCTGAACAACCATCCAATAGTGAGAAGTGTTTTGATCCAGAAACACACTATAGAATTTGTTCCATAGATGGAAATGGATGGCGATCTTTTAGGGATGCTCCATTCAGATCTCTAAAGTCAACACATAATCTTAGTTCCCCATTTTTCTTCCTGATAGGAACAAGGTTGGAAACCCAACTAGTATGCTTGATGGGATAAATAATACCACTTTCTATTAATTTGAGAGCCTCTATGTTCATAAGTGGTTCTAGATTGGGATTTACAGGTCTTTGCTTCTGCCTTACTGGTTTGGAATTTGGCTCTAATTTAATTGTATGTTGAGAAAGTGCTGGGTTGAAACCTTTGAGATCTTTATACTTCAAAGAAAATATATCATTGAATTCTTGAAATAATTGGACATTAGCTTGTTTCTCTGAATCAGTATTAATCTTCCCAAATTTTAAGCTTTTACCTGGCTCCAACTCTAGATCAGTGCAATGCTCTTGTTGAACTACCAGGCCAACCTTACTCTTTTGCGCTTGGTCATCTCTGTTGAAGACAGATTCCAGGGTGACAAGACCTTTGGGCATCTTATTTGATTTAATTTGTACCACTTGGTCACCATAGTTCTTCATTATTCTATCTTGGTTATGCTCTGAAAAGACATCCTCTTCAAATAAGAAATGCAAAATTTATTCATCATTGTCAAATACTTGCCAATTAAAATTATTATCCAGAACAGAAGGCCTAAAAACTAATTTGATGTGTTGTTGATCCTTTTCCTTTAGAATGATATTAGGAATGTCATATTGGGATCCAACTGCAGCTAATCTATCTGCATTCAGGTTTAATTTTCTAGGAATTGCAATAATATTGAAAGCATAAAAGTCTTCAATTGCATCCCAAACTCTATGCTTGTATGCTCTCATTATATCATTTTTGGTTGCACTTATCCCTCTCACTTGGCTGACAACTAACTCGTTGTCACCATAAAATTTTAGGGCTTTGATCCCTCTTTTCCTAACCCACTCCAATCCATTTACTAGAATTTCATATTCAACAGTGTTTCTAGTGCAAGAGAAGGTGAATCTAAAAGTTGTATAATAATTTTCTCCCTTTGGAGATATTAACATAGCACCACCACCAGAGCCATGACTGCTTCTAGCACCATCAAAGAATAGCTCCCAAAATTGGTTGCTCTGATCTTCTAACTCAGTGTCTATTTTTAAAATATTTGGTTCTATGAATTCAATCTCTTGTACCAAATAGTTTCCCAAACCAGCATCCCAAATAACATTGGCTTGGGCCTCTGAAGTTTTCTCTGATTCTGAATCATCTAGATAGATATCAGGGATATCTTCTATCTTGGTGTTTTTTTCTCTGATGATTGGGAAGTCATCACTGTCAATTGCAAGGCAACTTGCATTGATTACATTGGACACATAAGGCTCTATACGGTGTGCTACCAATCATTCAGACTTGATAGTAACCTTACTTCCATATCTAGTATGGAAAATCATGTGAGACTAGTCAGAAGAAAGGTAGCCTCCTATCTTGGTTGTGAACTCCCTTGATAAACATATGGAAAATAAGGCAGGGAGGTCTATGATGTATATGTCAAGTAGGATAGAAAAATTGGGGCTTGCATGGAGAATCAAGCTTGTTTCCTTGGCCAAACCTATGGTTTTTAGTGAAGAACCATCAAGCTATGTCACCTTCTTTTGAAAGGGTTCATATCTAAGTCCCAATTGGTCAGCTACTTTTTTGGGCATGACAGAGCTAGTAGCCCCACTATCTACCATACAATTATGTACTAAAGATTTTCCAATAATTAAAGATACATAAAAGGGAGTGATTTTAGATTCCTGCCTTGCATGCCATCTGGTTTGAAGTTGCTACTTGAAGTCTCCTTCTTTTGATCAGTGTTGACCAACACTTGCTTAGAAACTTCCCTTGTTATGGGCTGCTAAGGAATTACCTCTTCAGTCATTGCTTCTTTCAATATCTTAGGCTGTACTGGAATAGCCAAAGATTCCCACATAGATATAGTGACATTTGCCTTCTTCATATTATCTACAATATTGAAAGGCATTGTTGTGTGTACTCTCTGGTGTGTCTTCACTATGATAGGCTCAACCTCCTTGGGAGATTGGCCTTCTTTAACTGGAATGATGGGAGTCTTCTTTAGTATGGTAGGAACATAGGGATGTGATATATTTGTATATGTAGTAGCTTTAGCTCCATCTCCTGCTCGCTCTATGTCTTGAGCTCTTCTCTTAGAACGAGTGTTGGCTGCTATTGGGGATTGACCATTTACTCCATTGAAGTCTTGTTGCTCCCAATTGAAGAGAGCAGTCTCATTATGTTGTGCTTCTTGCTGAGGAACTGACTCATTAGAAGAAGCCTCTAATTGAGTATGTGAGGCATTTTGAACCATCAGTGCTTGGTTCATCCATCCATTTGAGCATGTAGCCTGATTATGTGGCCAATTGCAAGGAAAAAACCATTCATTGTCCAAGACTAAATTATTCTAACTTGGAGCTATATCTCTAGTTGGATTTGCAGAACTAAGACGCGTGGGATTGTACAGTTGAAATGACCTCTGATTGAAGTTCTGCCTTTGGTCTTGGTAATTTCCTTGGTATGGTGGCCTATTCTGCTGAAAAGATGGTCCTTGATTTTGATATTGTTGGTTGGGAATTTGATTCTGTGGCTGAAAGGGTGGTCTATTCCCTTGATTATGCTTCTTTAAATTGGTCAACTCTTTGGTTAGGGTCTGCAACAAATTCATCATTTCTTGCTGACTACTTTGTAGCAAGTTATTTGTTTCTTGTTGATCACTTTTCATTGCTTTCAGTTCTTGGGAGAAGCCCGCTTTAGGTTCCTCATAGCTAGTGATGTCTTGAGATGCTACTATAGTGGGTATAGGAGTGTATAGAGGAATATTCAGAGGCATGTTTGGTTGAATATTGGGAAAAATAGGCATGGGCGACCTCAGGGATATTGTGCCTTCTTGGATTAAACAATTTTCAGCCCTGACAGCTATGTCAAAGGCTTGAGGCAATGAAGTACCTCCCATGGATTGAATCATGACAGAGATATTTCTATTCAGACTTCTCAAGAAATATAGGAAGGCATGGTTAGTTGAAGGTCTTACTGAGATAGGAATTCTATTCCATGTCTTAAGGAATCTATCATTAAAGTATGTCATCTGTTCCTCAAAATCCCTCTTAATGGTTGTTAATTTCTTAACCAGAGATAAATGATCTGATTTATCCTCAAAATATCTGCTTAATAATTCACCTAATCTATCCCATGAATCAATTGAACTGATAGCTAAAGTTGTAAACCATTCTAAGGCCTTACCTTTGAAAGAGGCTGCTGAAAGCTTGGTAGCCACATCTTCCTCTGTGATATGATGCACAGTACATATGGTGGCTACATCTCTTATGTGTTCACATGCAGTTGTCTATCCTTCTCCTGTGAAGTTAGGAAGACTTTTGAGTGCTATCAAGGGCACATCATGATGTTGAGAAAATTTCAAGGGACTTCCTTGATTGAAGGGCACAAAGGCAAACTGTCTTGCCATTGCAAGAGTTGTTATCTGCTGGGAAGAAACTATGTGAGTTTTATTTGGGCCAGGTAGTGGAGTTGAATCTTCTTGTAGCTCTCTATTTAGATATCTTCCTCTCCTTCTTGAGTGGAATGGCAAAGGTCTCCTTTCTGTAGTAGGTGGTGTAGATCAAACCCTCCTTACCAGGGGCATTCTTTCAAATGATCTACAATAACTTCTAGTCAAAGGCCACTTTGAGAATTCAGAGGGCCTTGATATAAGAAAACCTCTTAAGGCTAGTCACTATGCGGTCAACACATCAGAGATAACATATCTTGAAAGATGAACTTCCTTTTGTGGTCCCATCGGGCATGCCAGAACTGTTATACACTACATTTTCACCCTATTCAAGCTCTCTTGGTCATGATAATCTAGTATAACATGGGAACCACTTCTAGGTTGTGGGACCTATGTGAACTTGAAGTGAAGCCTCCGGATTCTAGGTTGATTCCTCTTGGATAATCACCTAATCTTCTCTTTAACATTGAAAGTAAACTTGGAGGAAAAGGGATAGAAGGAGTAACTTAAAGGGAAATAACTGAAAGCAAATTATCCTACGAGGTGATACACTGAAGGTAACTTGAAACATGACATAATGACCAAACTAGCATGAAGGTTCTAAGATCTAGTAGAACATGATATTTTTGAATAGGCTTGCATAAGTGTTTCACAGAGAGGTTTGGAATTGAAAGAGGCTATTGGAGGAAAGAACAAATTTCAAAGACAACAGCTTTCCAAAACAAAGTTAGACACATATTGTGACCTGCAAGCAGACAGTCACGTCAGCAAATAGGCACAGGAGTGAGACAAAGTAGCCAGGGATGAACAAAATCCACAGGGTAACCTAAATAAAATCACACACAATAGTACACAAAGATGATAAAAGGAAGAAAGGCTCAAGAACTCTAAGATTTATCTAGCATAAGTAACTGTATTACACTCCAGTAATAGAAGTACAGATAAGAGAAAGCTAGAGGATAGAGAAAATGTCTTACAAACTTTATCATAACATGGAAATCAATGAAAGATTACAATAAGTGAAGATTTTAGGGCAAAGAAGATGCCACATAAAATATCACACCAACTAGAAAAAATATAAGCTAAAAAGCTTGAAAACTAACTTATATACATGTTCCTCTAGCACGCAGGCTCAAGAAACAATCCAAATCATAGAAATTAGGGTTACAATAGATCTTGCATAAACAATGCAGAAACCCTAATACTGTCAATTTTGATCATTAATGCATGTAGAAATATCTGAGACAATCAGATATATCCTTGAATATCTTTCACTTTGCCATAAATGCAGTCTGATAAGTCATCTCGACCCATCCACCCTGTCTGTAACTTGAAATTTTGCACCACCGCGATGGACTCTGAGAATTAGATCATTTGAATATTTGATTGAAAATACTAACGGTCATAGGTGGTGCAAGAACTTGTATCAACTGCCTGGAGAATCTTTGATCTTTCCTTTTAAAACATAGTCGTCGATCTCCTATCTTTCTCTTTATCTCTGTTCATTCTTTACTTTCCTCTGTATAACTAGATTTTAACCCTGAGTCTTTGAAAACCTTCATGTCGCTAAGTCATGAAAGCATTTCTTTAAATCTGAGTTTACAATGAGACCTCACGACTACCGCGAGATGAAGAGAAGATCAGACAACCAACGTTAAGTCTCATATCCTCAAGAGAATATTTTCTTTTCTTTTGAGACTTAGTGACCACCATGATCTTAACCTAACTCACCTTTTACTTTGGGTTCCTTATCGAGACTTGGCGACTGCATAATCTCACAATATCTTAACACTTTTCTTGATCATGGTTACCTTAAGAGACTTCACGACTAAAAGCCTTTAACTCAACTCATCTCAAACTTAGGTCACATTAGTCTCAAAGTTGCGTAAGAAAAACTGAAACCCTGAGTTCACAACAAGATTAAACGCCATCCACCTTATCAAGATCTAAACTTGAGTTAATCTATGACCTACGTTAAGTAGCATATCCTTAGAAGAATATTCTATTTTCTTTGAGACTGTGCGACTGAAGGGATCCCTAACTCATTCTGACTTGAACTCAGGTTATATCTAAATTTAGAAATACATTAAGTCATGATATCTCTGAACCTTTTGTTAACTGAGGATTACGTTACCAGACTCAATGACCATTATACAATTAGAACACGTTCAATAGCCAGCATAAAATCTCGATGAGAATAGAGCATATTCTATTTGCTTGGGAGACTGCGCAAAAAGGCAATCTCATAATCGTTGAACATCATGGAATATTCCTTTTCCCTAGCGTGACTAAGAAACTAAAGGACATGAAAATGTGCACATGCTTAAAGGACCACATAAGCCACTCGAAAAGGTAATGAGAAAAAAGAACAAGTCGAGGGCTAACTAGGGTTTATATCATATTTGTATAGGCTTTCTCACACTTAGGCCATTTTTTCATGAACTAGGGTAGAACCAGAGAGCTAAAAATATTTTGAACAGAAAGGATCAAGACCAGAAAAACATACAAAAACCTACAAGCTGGGATCTACCCTTGTGGGAGCCACATTTTTCTCGTCTTGTAGCCAGAATTCACATGTAATGGGAAATTTTGGGTAATGATTACATTGTTGAAGATAAAGTTAATGATAGTAATTCTGACAATGATGAAGATATTGAGACAGTGTTTGTAGCATTAAAAGATGATTTAGATGAAGATGAAAGGTATGTAGAAACAACACTTATCCCTAAAGTTAGTAAACATGATGGGTTATTGATAGTGGCTGTACAAATCACATCACTGGTGATAAAGGAAATTTTGAATTTCTTGAACATTATGATGGAGGATCAGTAAGAATGGGAAATGATGCACCTTGTACAGTAAAAGGAAAAGGTACTATTAATGTAAATAATCAAATCAAATGTGAAAATGCGTATTGGGTAAAAGGACTTTCGATACTGGTGAACAATCTAAAGGTAACCTATTCTATCTTGACACGGCTGAAACTAATTGTTTATTGGAAAAGAATGAAGATATATGGTTATGGAATAAAAGAATTTGTCATATAAATTTTGACAACATGGTTAAGATTAGTAGAAAAAGAAAAGTTAGAGGCTTACCAAGCTTATCTAAACCAGACCATGTAATGTGTAAAAATTGTCAAATGGGAAAGATGTCAAAATCTAGTTTCAAGAGCAAGAATTTTTCATCTAATGACATTTTGGAGTTAGTTCATACAGACCTATGTGGACCAATGAGAGCGTAGAGCTATTATGGAGACAAATATTTTATTTTATTTTTTGATGACTATTCTAGGATGATGACTGTCAAGTTTCTAAAACAAAAATCTGAAGCATTTAAGATGTTTAAGTGGTATAAAGCTAAAGTGGAAAAAGAATCTGATAGAGATCTAAAGTGTTTGAGATATGATAGAGGAGGTGAATTTATTTCTAATGAGTTCACTAACTTTTGTAATGAGTATGGAATCAAAAGATAGGTTTCTACATCGAGGATACCACAGCAGAAAGGGATTGCTGAAAGGAACAAATCAATTGTTGATTGTGCCAGAACATTGATGATTAAGAAAGGAGTCACACAAACATACCAGAGAGAAGTAGTTAGCACAAAATTTTACACACTGGACCTAGTACAACTGAAGAAAAATTCAAACAAAACACCTTATGAGCTATGGTATGGGTAGACACCGAATGTAAGTTATTTTAGAATATTTGGTAGTAGGTGTTATATTCTGAAAGATGAGAGAAATGGAAAATTTGATTTGAAACATGAAGAACAAATATTTCTTGGATATTCTACTAAGAGTAAAGCTTACAAATGTTTGAACAAGACAAATAACAAAATCATTGAGAGTGCAAATGTGAAAGTTGATGAATTTGCTGAGTTAAATGATGAGGAAAACATGAGAGAACCTGAAGATTACAGTAAATTTATTTACTGGGAAGAACCTGATACTATACTGATGCAGATGCCTAGCGTTATTGTGCAACATGGTAATGTTACCGAGCAATAGGTTAATGTCACTGGACAACAGGTAGCACAGACTGAGAATCGGGAAAATATTGAAACTGAAGATCATGAGCCAAGAGACAATGAACGTACAAAAGAAGATGATGAAGCACCAAGAGTTGAACTTGTACTTGATAAATATGTTAGAAGACATCATCCATGGGATCAAATCATTGGAGATAAAAGAGAAAGCATAATGACAAGAAGTAAGTTCAGAGATGACACTTGTTTAATTTTTGAATTTGAGCCTAAGAATGTTAGAGATGCATTAGAAAGTGAAGAACAGTTTAATGCCATGAATGAGGAAATTGAGCAGTTACTAAAAAATAAGACATGGACATTAGTACCGAGACCAAGTGATAAAAATTTCATTGGCACCAAATGCATTTTCAAAAACAAACTGAATGAAGATGGGAATGTAACCATAAATAAAGAAAGATTGGTTTGCAAAGGGTATGCACAAGAAGAAGGAATTGACTACGGAGAAACCTTTGCACCAGTTGCTAGACTTGAAGGAGTAAGAATACTACTTGCATATGCTGCATATAAAGGATTCAAGGTATATCAAATGGATGTGAAGTCTGCATTTTTTAATGGAATACTAGAAGAGGAGGTATACATTGAACAACCTGAGGGATTTGTTGATCCTAATCAAACATACATGGTATCTATGTTACACAGAGCTTTATAGGGATTGAAGCATGCACCGAGAGCATGGTATAAAAGATTGCATTCATATCTTATAAGTATTGGAGTTATTATAACAAGTGACAATAGCAATTTGTATTTAAAATGATGAAATGATGATAAGACACTTATTGCTGAAATATTTGTTGATGATATCATATTTGGAGGTAATGATAACTTATGCACTTAATTTGCTGATGAAATGAGGAAAGAGTTTGAGATGTTGATGTTTGGTCAGATCAAATTTTTTCTAGGATTACAAATTTTACAACAGACTGTAGGTATCTACATTACTCAGTCAAAATACATCAAGGAAGTACTAAAGACATTTAGAATGGAGGAATCAAAACTAGTTGGAACACCTATGGTGACAAGATGCAAACTGACAAAAGAAGCCAAGACACCTAAGGTAAATTAGACCTTATACAAATCTATGATTGGTAAATTGATGTATGTTATTCACACAAGAATTGACATAGCACATGGAGTTGGATTAGTTGCAAAAAATTTTGCTAACCCCAGGGAATCACATATGACCGTTGTAAAAATAATTTTTAGATATTTAAAGAATACTGAGGATTATGGACTATGGTATAAAAGAGAAGGAAAATTTGAATTGAAAGTTTATACTGATGTTGATTGGGTTGGGAATATAGATGATAGAAAAACTACTACTGGTGGAGCATTCTTTAATGGAGAAAGACTAGTTACTTGGATAAGCAAGAAGCAAGGATGCATATCTCAGTCAACTACAGAAGCAGAGTATGGTGCTACTGCTGCAAATTGTTCTAACATAGCGTGGATAAAACAATTGTTGAAAGGAATGAATGAGGAGATCACTGAACCAGTGATGAGTTATTGTGATAATACAAGTGCTATAAATATTTCAAAGAATCTTGTGATGCATGCAAAGACAAAGCACATATCTATAAAATATCACTACTTGAGGGAACAAGTACAAGAAAAACAAGTAATACTGGAATATGTACAATCAAAAGAACAACTTGTAGACATATTCACAAAACCATTACCGAAGGATATATTTGAGTACTTGAGAGGTAGACTAGGGGTTCGTCCCTTGTCTATTGGTAACTAAGCTGAGTAGGAGATGTTAGAATAGGAAAAACCCTATTCTCCCAAGAACACCTGCATGCAAACCTGTCACATGGAAGAAGAAAAGTTCAGAAGACTGGAAAAACTATGGAGGCCAAAAAGCCAGAGGAGACATCATATGCACAAGAAAATAATATATTAACAATCTGTTTCTAGAAATTACAATGAGATGTGAAAACTCTTTAATGAAATGCAAATCGGTGAATCCTTATAAAAGGATATCGAAACCCTAAAGGGAAAACCCTAAAAGAGATGCCTAAGTTTAACTTAAGCGTAGAGTATAATAGACTAATAATTAAATGAATTAATTATTAGCTATAATATGACTACTCTAGCAGGAGATTGCATCAACCTACGTGAAATTAGAATATCAATCATTTTGATGCAAATATGAATTGGACCGACATAGAGATATCAGTACACTGAAAGGTACCTACTGCACTAAAAATCAGAGATATTTTTTGGCTACTAAAGAGCTGCATTTTATTTTTTGGCATTGTTGTCAAAGGGAGATATTCATGAAATATCAAGGGGAGAGAGTTGATCAATGAAATATCTATCCACTAAAGGGAGAAAATAGAAAGGGGGAGAAAATAAACATCTAATATACAGAGAGATTCAAGAGCTGAAAATTCAAAACTGCATGGAGAGTCTGCATAGTGAGTATTTTTGTTTATACTGACACAACTTATATTCAAGCTAAGGACAACTACAGAATTTTTGTATTTGTAGAATAGAAGTTTGGTATTTGTTGTATGGAATTTTATATTGCATATTTCATATTGTGTTTCCATCAATGCCAAAGGGAGAGATTGATGAACTATAACTGATTATATATTTGAATTCATTTGTTGATATTCAACCGAGTTGTAGAAGTGATGATAAACATTATCAGTTAATGTATTGTCATAGATGTCAAATTATTCGAGTATTATTATGGTGGAAAACATATGTTATGATTTGAAGATCTTGAACAAACAATGTTTATGTGGTTGGTAAATGAAGAGTTTTGTATACACCGAGAGACAATAACAACCGAGTAAAATGAAATGTATACCGAGCACAGAGACAATCAAGCTAGGGATTTCTGACATAATACAGTTAATACTAAGACCGAGAAATTAATTCTAATTTAGGTTGACTTGGATGCTGAGCTAGAGATTGATGAGTTCAAGCTAAAAGATAAAGTTTGTTATTTGATCAAACGGTTATGAAAATTCAATGAAGATCGGACGACAGAGATTGAAACGTGTTTTTAACACAACTGCCGAGGAAGGATCAAGTAGGAAAATAAATGATAGAGATTAAGCAAAAAGATTTGAAGGATCAAAATTAAATGATACATGATGCCTATATAAGAGACAACAGATTCATTTTGAATTACATCACATGCACCTGATGCTTACATGCAAATTTTATGCATGACTGATCAATCTGGTTAAAGACAAAACCAAGTGTATTATGTAGACATAACCAAGCGAGAGAGGAAAGAGGATTACAGAGTAGAACAAGTAAGAAGTAAGAGATGAACTGAAGAAGTAAAAATTGATCAGAGGTATTATGTACTTAGAATAGATCTGAATATCTACAAATTAGAGTTGTATTTGAATTAGATCATTACTGTATCAATTTAACCATTGTTACAGATAAATCTCTTAACCGAGTGGGACAGTGAGTCCTTATTATAACATTCAGAGAATGTTGATTGTTTTCTTCTTGACCCCATAGTGAATGCATGGTCAAGAGAGAATTGTTAGTTTTAAATCCTCTAATAAGGTCACATTTAACAGTATGCATTGTAACCTTAACAAGGTTGGCTCTTCACCGAGCTCACTTCAGAAGAGTGAAAATATTTTGGGTTACCAGTCCCAAGTGGTTTTTCCCTTAGTAAGGTTTCCATGTTAAAAATATATGTGTCAATGTGTATTAATGTTGTGGATTGTTATTTTACTTTACACTCTATTTTATTGACCTAGTTCAGTAATCACAGTATTAATTTACTGACACTCGGTAAACACTATTGATGAAAGTTTAATTTTACATAATACATTTTCACCGAGCTGAGTTTTATATGATTGAATTTGTTTTGGTATACATCAAGAGAAATTTGGGACTGTATGATAATTTGTGAGGAAACTAATTCTAATTGATTCACCCCNTTTCCCCCCCCCCCCCCCCCCTCTCAATTATTCTAACATTGTGGAGCTCAAAGTGAAGAAGGTTGTCCAAGCCTTGTCAGTTGGCATTTTCTTGTCCCTTAAGAATAATCCCCAACATGCTAACCATTTACACCTTTTTCTAACCTTTTGGAAACTATAAAATATAGTGTTTTCCTCTTTTTGTTCTATCACTCCTTGGTCATCTTAAATCCCCAATCGCAAGCAATTGATATGATATAATTCTTTTGATACATATATATTGCATTACCACTACTATATCACTGCAACCCCCAGCCAAAAAGGCATAAGACCAATATCCAATAGAGCATAGTTTTTCAAATAAACCAGATAAATATTAACTTCTAGGAACACTAAATGGTACCCTTCCATCAGCCTCATGGGTTCAGTAAAATACATAGTGGCCCTAGTTAGTAGGTTGTATGGGGAGAAGGATGCTTCTCATTTTCAAGAATCTTAAGTCTCATTGGTACATATGTTGCTCAAAGAAGGAGCAATTTTAAACTAGGTAGTTGTTTTCTCACTCACTTTGTGCAATGCAATTCTATAATTGAAAATGTTGAGAAATACTAAGATGTAGATCACTCACAAATATCTAGTAGACATTGGAATGCAAATCCACCACAAAGTGAATCCAATTAGCACAACCAAAAGAGTAAGGGTGCCAATGTGATATCTAAATAATGTAGAGTTTTGATTCCTTAATATAAATGACAATGGAAGATAAATGTAAGTTAGATAGTAGATCTGATCTTTAAAGTAAGTGAAAGGAAAAATAGGGAAGAATAAGTGCACCTGGAAACAAAATGGAAAAGATGGAACTTCAAATTTGAATTTTATTGTTGCTAGAATCTCAAATCCTACTATAATTCTAGATTTGGAAAACAGGGATCTGAATCTATGTGTCTTAAAAATTTCATTGAAAAAAAATAGGGACAATTCAAATTTTAGGGAACAAGTTGACCAATCGACCTGTTCCTGGAAAAATTTGATGAAATTGATTTCGGTTCTATAACAATATCTGTACCACCCAAATATGGATTTTTCAATTTTCAATTTGTTCCTGCACACAGAAAAAGGGAGAAAAGATTGTGGAAAGGGGGTTTCTGTGGTCAAACACTTGTTTAGGAATCAACTTTGAAATTAAATTGAAATTGCATAAATTAAAGTAATATAAAAGGTAAATTGTTCATTTACCTTGTATGAAACCCTTATGAACAGATGTAGTAATCTCTCAAATCCATGAAGATGCTTGAATATGCTTGGAATCCAAAAGAGTTTACCTTGGAATGAGATGTAGAATCAAGGACGTCTTCATAGATGCATGGATCTATGATTGCCACTCTTATATCTTGAATGTTGGTATGCTTGATAATCGCTTGAAAAGGGGGGATATATATATATATATATATATATATATATATATATATATATATATATATATATACACACACACACAAAGAGAGAGAGAGAGAGAGAGAGAGAGAGATGTACTACTTTCTTGATTGAGAATTCATCTACTTGGAAATCATGGGAGAGAAACTTGCATCAGTTAGATAATATTGTCTTTGCTTGAATGGATATTGAAGAAATCTAGACTTGGAGATCTTGAATTGGATGTTTGCCTTCAAATATTGAATCCAAATCCTCAATTTCTCTTGCTTGATTGCTTGAATGCTTGCACTTGACAAAAATAGCTTGCACTTGATCAACTTATATGAAATGAGGATATAGGATTTCCTTTTATAGTGAATTTAGGATTCAAATTTCATCCAGGCTGACCATAATTGAAAAACTAGGAAGAAGAACCTTGCATCAGGCTCTAAGTAAAATTTGAGCCAAAAATACTAGGGACAAGTCAGCTAGTTGACTTGTCCTAGGAAAAATGGGCTCAAATTTCATGGGGATGTCGGGGAAGGTTAAAAGGAGCTAGGGGAGAAAATGCAAGTTGTTGTGATCAAGAATAATGAATATTTGAACCTCAAAAATCACCAAAATGGGGTCTAATAAGTCCTAAAGACATACAATTATGGGTGCTAACTTTTTAGGATGACACATTTAGCCTCCACTTTAGTGGGAGTATGAAACAAGCTCATGATTATGGTAAAGTAGATAGAATGCATAAGAATGATCTCATTAAGGTCAAGGAGACAAATAAACATCAAGCCCCTAGGTGACTCGAGTCTTCATCAAATCCAAAACCGAGAGAGAGAGAGAGAGAGAGAGAGAGAGAGAGAGAGAGAGAGAGAGAGAGAGTGTGTCTTACTATGGATCACACAAAAGGAAAATGCTGAAAAATATGACATTGAAGGTCTAGCAAGCTGTGTTATGGTAGAAAACCCATAAAAAATGATCAGTCCTTAACGAAAGCATTGTCTCCATTAAGGGATCTAACAAAGGAATGATCAGGCCTAAGGAAAGAATTATTTCCATAGGGATCAAAGAAAAGGTGATTAGGCCTAAGGAAAGCCTTGTATCCTTAGGATCAAATAAAGGGGGATTAGTCCTTAAGGAAATATTTGTTTTCATTAAGTGATCTGTAAGAGAGATGGCATCAAATCATTGTGTAAGTGTGAAAATGTGAAACACGAAGTGGAGTGTATGCCCCCATATTAAAATAATTGAAAATGCCTTGACAGGAGAAATGGCTTTAACAAAGCATACATGCACCAACAAGAAATGGTTCCACTGTGAGATGCCCCCAAGAAAGGACAAGTCAAGGGAAATAAGAACATGACAAAAGAAAGAACTGAAGGGATCTACTAACTCTAGGGTCAGTATGATCATATAATAATACATGAAATATTATATCAAAATGAAATATCATCATTTCCCAAAGGTAGTAAAACTACAAGCACAATGCAAGAATGTCACATAAGAGTTACAAAGAAGATTCTTTTGGGTTGGCATCACAGAGACCAAAAATAATAGGTAGCTACCATTTTGCATCATCCCTAGTCAGACAACACTAATGCACATTTAAAAATAGTAGCACATGCATGACATAACATGTAACAACATATAGAAGAAGTGATATAAAAATAGAATAATGTTTAAGAAATTGTGATTCCTTTATCACCTTGCTCCAATGGAGAAACAAGGGTCATTTAAAGAAATCTTAATAGAACATATAACAAGAAACACGTCACAGGAGAAGCATCAAGATAAACACACAAAATCCACTACATAAGAGGAGATAATCAACAGCATTTCCTACCCTCCCCATCTTAGTCTGTATTATTTAGGGAAGGTGGGAAACTCGCAAGCAGAGAAACATCAAGCACGACAGAAGGAACAATAGCCAGAGTTGAACAAAGACTATGCTGTAAAGATGGGTCACTTTTCTCCTCATTAGGAGTGATAGATAAGTATTGTGAAAACATAGCTATTGTATCTTCTTAAAATTTAAGAAATTATATTTTTGTATGTTTATCACCCTTATGTATTACACTTGCATATTAGATTTGCATTTAGGATGCATTTGCGCTTGATTATGCATTTCTAGGTGAAACTAGGGTTAGGATCCTATGGATCCTCCTTAATTTCCCTCTCTATGGCTTTATTTTTAGGTAGAACCTATGTATTGGCTCTCCTAATCTTCATCATACCTCCTCTATGGCCTTTGTGCCTCTATCCATCACTCTGGTGTGTTTTCTCACCTTCTTAGGTCACCGACTGACCTAGGAATCCTGTAGATTTCTCAAGGTGACCTGCCTGAAACCTCAGGTCAGGGTTGAAGTTGATTCTGACTTAGGTCAAAATCTAGGTTGACCTTGACCTAGTAGAGTTCTTCCTTGACCTAGGTCAAGGTCGAGGTCAATTTTGACATTTGTCAGGTGTTGGTCCCTGAATTTAGATACGGAGCTTATCGGGGTTCTAAACTTAAAAATAGGTCCTCGAGTCTGGATGCGGAAGTGTTTTCTCTAATATTCAAATTAATACATCCCCTCCTTGGTTGGTTATTGTAATTGGACCATAATTCAAGGATAAATTTGAATTTGGGTCCCTTGCGTTGCCCTAGGAGGCCTATATTGAGATGTCTATATAAACACTCTCTTTTGCCTTCATTTCTTCATGAAACGAAATCGTGAGATGACATGATGAAACTACGATTATGACATGATGATGATGCAAGAAAGAAAGAGGATGATATAGAAGGACAAGATATGATGATGCCTTAATACATACAAGCATTTTGTGGACAAGCTATTGTGGATCTTCCTTGGAGCAAGAAAGAGTTCTTCCTTCCTTCCTTCTTCTTGGATCTACCATTTTTAACATTCGAGCATTCAAAAGATACTATCATGGGATAACAATTATGGATTGTGAGTTTGGTAGGAATATTTTAGCCTTAGGGGCTTGGTATGCTTTCTTTGTCATATTCAAATCTATGCATTGCTTTCTCATTTTCAATTCATGTTAGGGTTTTAATCTAGAGGATTAGATCTTGGCATTATACATTTAAAGTTCTTTCTAAGAGCAACACACACACACATAAATTCTACTATATTTGGCTATTTATGGAGGTCGAAACCACCAAAATGGGGGTTTGACTAAGGAAAAACCCTATATAGCTACCCCAAAACCCTATTTTTCAGATATTTGTAAGTGTTGTTTTAGGAGTTATAGGTTTGGAACAACGAGTTGGAGTGCAAATTCAAATACCCTTTTCAGCAAACTATTCAGATCTGGAAATAGATTTTCTGTCAGATATTTTAGAGGTTGATTATGCCCTAGGTCAGAATCAAAAATTCTGGGTCAATGGTGACATTGACTTGAGGGTCAAAATCGGAACTGAGCCAGATCGGAAAATGATTTCTAGGTTTTGTCCGTCTCTGCGTTTCTATTCCAATTTTGGTTGCAGATTGTCTAAAAAAAAAGGGTATTTCCCGATCTGCTATGATGTGAGGTAGGTATTTTACTCCATTATTCTTTGCAAGTATTTCCAAGCTTTACATTCCTTATCATAACAATTAAATGTAAATGGTTGAATATGGCTTAGGGTCTCTTTTATATGCAATTTTTCATTGTTAAAACCCTATTTAAAAGATCATCCAAATTTACCCTTTACATTTTGGTGAACCCGCGATAGACAACTCTTTTTTTTTGTTGTTAGATTTACATTTTATATTAGATCTTGCATGAATATAGAAGTAGATTTATTTTATGCTCTTGCATTTATATTTCAAAAATATATAAAAATTACAAAATTTGTTTAAAAAACACAAAAAAATTTACATGCTTGTAATTTTATTTTGTGTTCAACATGGATGAATTTTGTTTTGAATACTTTTATGAGGCTTTTATTGCACAAGAGGATAGATACCTTAATGAAGTACATGGAAGTGAGAATGAAAATGGTTCGAATGAGATCTCTGTGGATCCTTTTCCTATTTCATTCTCCTCCACAACTTCTCCAATTGACCTTTACCATAGGGTGTGTGCATGGTTACCTTCATGTTCCACTATTTGAAACATTGATGCACCTAGAATGTTATTCCCTAAACCTTTGATGATGGTAAAAAGATGTCCTCGAATAACTATTAAGGGTAAACCTAAAGATCCTTTGGATTTATTTGATAACACTAATTCTATTTCACATGCTTATCACACACTGAATAATCCTCAACCTAATATTTCAGCTTCTTTACCTCCTTCTCAACGCGTGCTTCCTTAAGCACCTAGGTTACCTTCTTCCTTTAAGGAGTATGACTTAGTTGAGCAATTATGCACTACTCCAACTAAGATATCTTTATGGGAATTGCCTCAAAATTCTCCTACATATCATGAGGCTTTGCAAAAAGCTTTATCTACTCTTCTTGCTTCGCCCCCTAATCAAGAGAATATCAATTCATTTTTTGAGTGCATGCATAGTATGCCTTCTGTACCTCCTATTATGTTTACCGATGATGATTTACCTTCTGTTGAGATGCAGAATCAATAGATGCTCTTATGGTTGTTGTTCTATCAATCAGAGTATCATTCGTAGAACATTAATTGACAATGGATATGGGCTTAATGTTTGTAGCATGGATATGATTAAGGCAATTAAGGTCGATCTTACAACTATTCAACTAGATAATATCCCTATTCGTGGATTTGATAACATCGCAAAGAAAACTTTGGGCATTATTATGCTACCTATTAAGGTTGGTCCATCTCTTCTCAACACACCTATCCATGTTATTCTTAGACCTCTCAATTATAACCTTTTGTTAGGAAGACCCTGGTCACATACTATGCATGCAGTTCCTTCTACTCTTCATCATAAGGTAAGGTTCATTTATAACAATCTGATGTATACACTACATGTGGATGATGTGTCGAATCCTTGCCTAAATGCGGAATATGGTGAGGTTTCTAAACCGATACAACCAAGTAAGGAACCTGAGCAACCACCTAAAGTTAAACAAGTTGAAGCTCCACCTTCTTCTTTGACTGGAGATGATTGGGGAACATTGGATTTTAATCCTTCTTTTATGGGAGAATATAAAGTTTCTGATTTATATTTTATGAAAGAACAAAATGGGTTTCAAAAACAAGTTTTTACTCCTCCACTTTCTAAGGAATTAAAAAGTAACTTTGTTGCTGCTTCACTTGAAGAAACAATTGAGATAATAAAACCATATTGTTATGACATTGTGACATATGTCACTCCTTTAACTCAATCTAATATGGCCGATAGATATGGATTCAATGGGAAAAGATGTGGTAAATATGAACAAGGTATACAAGTGCCCTTGGACAATGAAGTTTATAATTATACTTATGGGTTAGGATTCAATCCTTATAAACAACCATCATCTTTTCCTCTTAATGTCAGTCATATCTGTGGTGGAAATTTGAAGTTGGTTAATTTGCTTCTCCTTGACATGGATCAAAAACCTAGTTTGGATATTTTCCCGAGGATGAAGCCTTAGCCAATTTTTTAGGGGCTTATCAAGATCTACCTATGTTTCATCATAAAAGAAGAAAGCCCTATTGTTTGAATAATGAAGCCTATTTTGGAGAATATGATGAACAATATATTTCTCCTTTGCCAATGGATTCTCCCATACAAAGTAATTTATTAATAACTGAGACTATGGAAGTTCAAATGGATGTAAATGACTCAAAAAAAAATCAAAATTGGGAAATGTTTGAATCAAGATGAACATGATCATTTGGTTTCCCTCTTACTTGTATATAAGGATATATTTGCTTGGCCATATTCAGATATTTCGGGTATAGATCCTAAGATTGTTACTCACAATATTGTTCTCAAACCTAATGCTAAACATGTGAAACAGAAAATCCGCAAGATGATTCCGGGCATTGCCTTATTTGTTAAAGCCAAAATTGAAAAATTATTAGGTGCTGGGTTCATCCACTCTATTGATTACTCTGAATGGATTTCCAATATTATGGCTATTTCTAAAGGAGAAAATAAGATAAGGATGTGCACTGATTTTTGAGATTTAAATAAGGCATCCTTAAAAGATGATTTCTCGTTACCTAATATTGATATGATTGTGGATTTGACAGTGAGTCATGCTTTATTATCTTTTATGGATGGTTTTTTGGGTTATAATCAAATCTTAATTCCTATCGAAGATCAACTTATGACCACCTTTATAACACCTTGGGGAACATTTGTTTGGGTCATGATGCCCTTTGGATTAAGAAATGTGGGAGAAACATATCAACGCGCTATGACTTTGATTTTTCATGATTACATTCATAAGATTTTGGAAGATTATGTGGATGATATCTTGGCAAAATCTATACAAAGAGAGGATAATGTGTTTATTTTAAGGAAAATATTTGAAATAATTAGGAGTTATAATATGAGATTGAATCCTAAGAAATGTGCCTTTGGAGTTCATTCTAGTAAATTATTAGGATTTATAATCTCTAAGCGAGGCATAGAGGTTGATACTGAAAATATTGATGCTATTGTTAACATGCCTCCTCCTATGAATATTTCTCAATTATGCAATTTACAAGGAGAAATACAAGCTATTCGTCACTTTGTTTCTAACTTAGCCGATAAAATTGTTCCTTTTACTTCCTTGCTTAGAAGAGATACCATGTTTTCTTGGAATAAGGAATGTAAACAATCCATTGAGAAATTTAAGGAGTATCTTGCTAATCCTCCTATTTTGCAACCCACTCAATTTAATAAACTCTTCTATCTATATACTTCCGCTACTCTGAATTTTGTGAGTGCATTGTTGGCTCAACATGATAGCGAAGGTAAGGAAAGAACATTAGTCGAACTTTACTTGATTATGAAACAAGATATACCGATTTGGAAAGACAATGCTTGGATTTAGTTTATGCTTGTCAAAAACTAAGGTATTACCTATTGAATGTTGAGGTCAATGTGATTGTTAAATTTGATCCTCTAAAACACCTTTTTTTGAAGATTGATCTCTCTGGCCGTCTGGAAAAGTGGGTGATGTTACTTACAAAATTTGATCTTAATTTCATCCTTCAAAAGTGAATTAAAAGACAAGCTTTAACTGATTATTTGGCTGAAGCTCCTTGTCCTCATTCTAATACGAGTGTTACCTCAACATAATTCCTTGATGAGAACATTTTATCTATTAAGAAAGAGGATGTTTGGGAATTATATTTTGATGGTTCTAGATGTAAGACAGGTTCTGGTGTATGCATTATCTTGGTCCCTCCTACAAAGAAACTGATCCCTATGGCGTATAAATTGACCTTTCCTTGTACTAACAATATTGCGGAGTATGAAGCTCTTATAGCTAGCTTACGAGCAACTTCATCCCTTCATATTAAAAACTTGAAAATCTATAGGATTCGCAATTGATTATTGAACAAATCAAAGGTAGTTATCAGACTAAGAATGATAAAATGACGCAATATAGAGATTTGTCTCTTGATATTATTTCACAATTCTCTTCTTATATGATTTAGACTTTTCCTAGGAAAGATAATCGACATGCAGACGCTATGGCAAGCACAGCTTCTTTGGTTTGTCTCGAGAATAATTTTGAAGACTTTCAATTTACTATACATACTCTTAAACACCCTACAATTTCTAATAAGGTTACTGTTGATTTTTTTAACTTGCATTTGGATAAATGCTATTCACATATCTTTCATTTTTTGAAAGATAATACTTTTCCAGAATCAGCAACAAGGAACATGCGTAATCGTATTAGGAAACTTGCAGCATGTTATATCATTTTGGGTGATGCACTTTACAAACGTTCTTATAATGGTTTTCTATTAAGATGTCTTGGTAGAACCAAAATTCTGATAGCTTTAGCAGAAGCTCATTCTAGTTCTTGTGGGGGGACACTTTGGTGGGAATTCTTTAGTTAATAAACTTCTTAGAATGGGATACTATTGGAAAAAAATGGAACAAGATTCTTTTACATTTGTTAAGAAGTGTCCTCAGTGTCAACAATATGGTAATTTAATTCATGCTCCTGCTTGTGGGATTCGTAATCAAGTTGCTCCATGGCCTTTTAGTATTTTGGGTTTTGATCTTATTAGAAAAATCTCACCAGCTTCTTCTCAAGGACATACATATATCCTGACAACTACAGATTACTTTACAAAGTGGGTAGAAGCTATTCCTCTCTGTTTTACTACCACGGATGTTATTTGTGATTTTATCCTTAATCATATTATAGCATGATTTGATATTCCTTCAACAATAGTTTCAGATAACGACACTTCTTTCAAGAATAAAGAAGTCACAAAATTCTTGGAGAAATATCGTATTCAACATATATCTTCTACTCCCTACTACCCTCAATCTAATGGTCAATTTGAAGCATCGAATAAATTTATTGAACAAATCTTAAGGAAAACAATTAATAAGCATGTGAAAGATTGGCATACCCAACTTACCTATGCTTTATAGGCTTATAGGACTAGTGTCCATACTACCATGGGTACTTCTCCTTATAATCTTGTTTATGGTACTGATGCTATTATGCCCTTAGAATTAGAAATACCTTCTTTGCATGTTTCATTTCATGGAATAATTGACAAAGATACTTTTCAGGAACAACGATTACAAGAATTAGAAATTTTGGATGAACAATAGATAAATGCTTTGAAACATATAAAGGCTCATCATAAATCACTTCAAAAATAGTATAATCATAAGGTGATTGAACAGTCATTCTTGGTAGGTGATTTAGTCTTGTATGAGAATCAAAGGAATGTGAATGCTTTACCTGGTGAAAAAGGGAAGTTTAGCCCTAACTGGCTTGGACCTTTTGTAGTAATTGAGGATTTTACTTCACGTGCTTATAATATTGCTGATATGAATGGTGTCCCTCTTAAGGAGCCTATTAATAATATGCAGCTCAAACATTATTATCCCTAATACATCATTCTTTCTTTGTGTATTTATGTATTCCTTATAGAATAATTATGTCTCTTTTATAGGTTATGTGAGTTGAATACATTCATACATAATTTTGTTCTTTATTTCTGTTAAGTTTTGTGTATTAGTGAAAAGTACAAGTAATCAATCATATAACTAACTGGGCAAAGAATTTTTTTCATATATAAACTTCTATGAGTTTGGTACATATATGGCACATGCGCCATGTCTATTAATATCTATCTCTACACTCTGAGGGTCGATGGCTCCCAACTCTCTTTGATTTGTGGTGTGAGGCTAAGGATCTCGGTATGGTAGTCTGTGTGTAGCTAATCGACATGCTCATCTCATAGTTACATTCCTGAGGCTCCTATAGGCTAGCCATCAATTTATCTTCTCTCTCTCCGCATAACCTCAACTCTCGTTGGATGCATGCAAAAATATTTGCATGTCTATCAGGATCCCTCTGTCCAATAAGGGACTCTCACTCGCTAGCTGGTAGTCAGTAGGATATGCATGTATCCTTCAAGACCTTGGATACAAATCTCCTCCACTCTGCTATGCTAGCTGCATAGTTCAAATATATTTATCTTTTAGTACTTCTCCTATAAAAACATTTACTTAAAACATTCTAATCAATTGCATATGTCATACCTAGATCTCCCTCTTGGGTGTCACCAAAGGATCTAGATGGTGGGTGCATGGAGTGACTACCCTCTCCCTGCTCACTATGTCTAGGTCTAGGCAGTGGTGTCTCTATATGTGCATGGGGAGTTTGTCATGATCTCAATGGTACAAAACATGCCACACGATCATCTACACTTGTACTACCACCTGGGGGCATCTCCTCTGCTCTTTCCTCTACCCCTCATCTTCTCTAAACTTTTCTCTCTCCTCTGCTCTCTCCTCCCCCATAGGATCTCCCTCAAAGATGGGCTCCTCCTCGTCTCTCTAATCCTCCTCCTCCTCCCCTGGTATGTCACCGCCTCTATGGGTCCTCTCCGAAATACCTAGATCACTTGTGGGGTAGTCATCGGGGAAGATGGGGTGGGTCCCCTATAGACTCCAATATCTAATATAGTATTTGTTGATGCCTGAATAGGATACATTGGGAGCTACCTCTATATCCTCAGTCTCATCTATCTCGCTATCTACAATATCTACTACTGTAGGTCGACATATAGTGTCGGGTCTCTGATAGTATCTCGCCAGGTATACATACTGAGGTACTATCCGAGGGACCCCCTGTGTCAGACCAAACTATCTCATCACTCTATCATAGTTATATGGCATCAATGCATGACTGATAGGATCCTCTAGTAGCTTGAACTGCTATGAGTGTCTCAGCTAGTGTCAAGTATCTGGTCATTCTATCATCTGATAGTACCCTCTCCATATCACATCAATACCTGGTATACAGTCAAAGCATACCCTCTAAAAGAGGATATCCCCGTACTGCTAGACATCTGCTAGTAGATAAGAAAAATCTCTCAGTGTGCTCGCATCTACTGTCACTAGAATACCCTATGGTCATGTACATGTCTAATGCTCAAACATCCAAACCTGTACAAGGTGCATACTATAAGACTCTCTTGTTGGAATCTCACTAACTGACACAACTCATGGTAAAGATGGGCTAACATGCTACGGCCCCATGAGAAAAAAATCTTGTCACTCTCCATCCTATATACAGGATGGTTTAATGGTGCTAAGAAGACTATACCCTTTGTGTTGGGTACTACAACCAAAGAGAGTATACATAGAGTTACTCTCTATACTAAAGGTGTCAGACCTGCTAGTATGGCTGATAGAGTGATTTGATCTGATCGGGTCCTCATCTATGGTTCTCGTCCCAAAAAATACTCCCCATCTGAAAAAAACCTTAGTAGAACCTCGTTGCACTCTCGGTCTGACAGGCTCACCTCAGACTGGAAGTCATAAGATCTTATATACATCCTCTAGTGTGACCGTGATCTCTCCTGATGGAAGATGGAAGGAACAAGTGTCCTCATCCCACCTCTCTATCATGGCTGATATCATGGATTGATGGAACCTCATCTGTGGTAGGACTGCTACCCAGTATAATCCCACATCTCTCAATAGTTGTATCTCATCTTGCTGTAACTTGGACAAGTTCTCTTTGATAGTCAGTAATAGCCCTTTGAAGGGGTGCTCTCAGATATAGACAAGATCATGTCAGCACAAACAACATCATATCAGTACTCTATCATCAGACAACTATAATACCCACTTGACCAGGTCAAGGTTGACCTTGTTGGGTCAAGATCAACCTTTTCAGGTCAAGGTTGACCTTTTTGGGTCAAGGTTGACCTTTTTGGGTCAGGGTCGACCTTATCCCTAGAAAGGATGAGACCTTCCCAATTATGGTCAACCTTAAAGGGTCAAGGTCGACATAACTGGTTCAAGGTCAACCTTTTTGGGTCAAGGTCAACCTTACCTTTTATAATCACAAATATCAAAACAAGGAACTTACCTCAAGAAGTAGTTGTCCACTGGCCAGGCACTCTCTCAGGACCTCCATACGACTCGCTCAAAGTTCTTCTCTCTTCAACATTTTGCTTCTTTTTCTAAACTCTACAAATGGTAAGAATGAGAAGGTGAGTGTTTCTTTCTCTTATTTATAGCTGCAAATTAGGGTTTTATTAGGGTTATGTTTTAATTTACCTAAGTTAAATTTGAATCTCCCTTTATATGCATTTAGATAGACATTCACTCTTTTCATCATAACTTGAGTTCGGTAGCTCCATTTTTAGTGTGGTCTATGGCGCTGAGATCATGATTTAGATACCTAACCTCTTGAATTGTTTTAGGAAGGTTTGGAATCCTTCTAACTAGTTTAGGAAAAGACTTTTCACTAAACTACATATCCAGTGTATAGATCTAACCTTATCACCCTATTTCACCTTTCAGAATTAGTAAGCCGAAACAGGGGAGGGATCTATGCACTTCTCAAATTCATCCTAGTGAGGCTTAGGTGCTCTATGTATTTTCATTAACTTTGTGTGCTACAGGTTGGGGGTACTAACAGTTTCTTGCAGGATCTCCACATTGAGGACTTGGCTATATCCTTTTTACTTTATGATCTTTTATTACTCTAGCTTGCATATTCACGTAATGTCATATCTAAGCTAAAGTGGGGGATAAATATATCATCTTAAAATGGAAGCAATTATATTTTGGTAGGTTTAGCACCCTTATTTAGTACACTTGCATATTATTTTTTCATTTAGGATGCATCTGCGCTTGATTCTCCATTTCTACGTGAAACTAGGGTTAGGATCATATGGATCCTCCTTTATTTCCCTCTTTGTGGATTTATTTTTAGGTATAACCTATGTAATGGCTCTCCTAATATTCATCATACCTCCGCTATGGCCTCTGTGCCTCTATCTAGCACTTTGGTGTGTTTTCTCACCTTCCTAGGTCCCCGGCTAACCTGGAATCTTGCAGATTTCTCAAGGTGACCTTTTTGAAACCTCAGGTCAGGGTTGAAGTCGATTCTAACCTAGGTCAAAATAAATTTTGACCTTTACCTAGGTCAAGGTTGAGGTCATCCTTGACCTAGGTCAAGGTCGAGGTCAATTTTGACCTTTGTCAGGTGTTGGTCCCCGCTTTCAGATCTGGAGCTTATCGGGGTTCTAAACTTAAAAATAGGTCCCTGGGTCCAGATGTGAAAGTTTTTTCTCTGATATTTGAATTAATACATCCAATCCTTGGTTGGTGATTGTAATTGGACCATAATTCAAGGCAAAATTTGAATTTGGGTCCCTTGCATTGCCCTAGCAGGCCTATATTGAGATCTCTATATAAACACTCTCTTTTGCCTTCATTTATTCATGAAACGAAATCATGAGATGACATGATGCAACTATGATTATGAAATGATGATGATGCAAGAAAGTAAGAGGATGATATAGAAGGACAAGATATGATGATGCATCAATACATACAAGCATTTTGTGGACAAGCTATTGTGGATCTTCCTTGGAGAAAGAAAGAGTTCTTCCTTCCTCCCTTCTTCTTGGATATACCATTTTAAACATTCAAGCATTCAAAAGATACTATCATGGGGTAGTAACTACGAATTGTGAGTTTGGTAGGAATACTTTAGCCTTGGGGGCTTGGTATGTTTTCTTTATCATATTCAAATCTATGCATTGCTTTCTCATTTTCAATTTATGTTAGGGTTTTAATCTAGAGGATTAGATCTTGGCATTATACATTCAAAGCTCTTTCTAAGAGCAACACACACACATACATTCTACTATATTCATTTATTTGTGGAGGTGGAAACCACCAAAATGGGGGTTTGAGTAAAGGCAAAACCCTATATAGCCACCCCAAAACCCTCTTTTCAGATATTTGCAAGTGTTGTTTTGGGAGTTACAGGTTCGAAACAGCGAGTTGGAGTTCAGATTTGGATACCCTTTTCAACAAACTATCAGGATCCAGAAAAAAAAATTTATGCAGGAGATTTTAGAGTTTGATTCTGCCCTAGGTCAAAATCAGAAATTCTGGGTCAAAGGTGGCATTGACTTGAGGGTCAAAATTGGAACTGGGCTAGATCGGAAAATGATTTTTGGGTTTTGTCCGTCTCTGCGTTTCTATTCCAGATTCGGTTGCAAATTTTCCAGAAACTCAACACATGCATCAGAAAAAGGGTATTTCCATATCTGCTATAATGTGAGGTAGGTATTTTACTCCATTATTCTTTGCAAGTATTTCCAAGCTTTATATTCCTTATCATAACAATTAAATGTAAATGGTTGAATATGGCTTAGGGTCTCTTTTATATGCAAATTTCCATTGTTAAAACCCTATTTAAAAGATCATCAAATTTACCCTTTACAGTTATCAAATCATGATTAACATCAATAAGCGCATACATGTCATCAAAATCACTAGTATGAATACCATTGTTAGTATCAAAAGCATCATCATTAAGAGTATCTTCTTCATCCAAATTAATTATAATAGAATCTAAGATACCCATTATAATCCCACATCTCTCAATAGTTGTATCTCATCTTGTTGTAGCTCAGACAAGTTCTCTTTAACAGTCAGTAATAGCCCTCTGAAGGGGTTCTCTCAGATACAGACAAGATCATGTCAGCACAAATAGCATCATATAAGTACTCTATCATTAGACAACAATAATACCCACTTGACTAGGTCATGGTCGACCTTGTTGGGTCAAGGTCAACCTTTTTGGGTCAAGGTCAACCTTTTTGGGTGAGGGTCAACCTTTTTGGGTCACGGTCGACCTTATCCCTAGAAAGGATTATACCTTCCTAGTTATGGTCAACCTTAAAGGGTCAAGGTCGACATAACTAGGTCAGGGTCAACCTTTTTGGGTCAAGGATGACCTTACCTATAAAAACATGAATTTTCTAATCACAAATATCAAAACAAGGAACTTATCTCAGGAAGTGGTTGTCCGCTGGCCAGGCGCTCTCTCAGGACCTCCATGCGACTCGCTTGAAGTTCTTCTCTTTTTGGCATTCTGCTTCTTTTTCTAAACTCTGCAAATGGTAAGAATGAGAAGGTAAGTGTTTTTTATCTTATTTATAGCTGCAAATTAGGTTTTTATTAGGGTTTCATTTGAATTTACCTATTTTAAATTTGAATTTCCCTTTATATGCATTTAGATAGACATTCACTCTTTTAATCATAACTTGACTTCAGTAGCTCCATTTCTAGTGTTGCCTGTGGCATTGGAATTGTGATTTAGATACCTAACCTATTGAATTTGTTTAGGGAGGTTTGGAATCCTTCTAACTTATTTGGTAAAATACTTTTCACTAAACTGCATATCCAGTGTATAGATCTAACCTTATCACCCTATTTCACCTTTCAGAATTAGTAAGCCAAAACAGGGGGGCTCTATGCACTTCTCAAATTCATCCTAGTGAGGCTTAGGTTCTCTATGGATTTTCATTAACCTTATGTGCTGCAAGTTGTGGGTACTAATAGTTTCTTGCAGGATCTCCACATTGAGGACTTGGTTATATCCTTTTTACTTTATGAAGTTTTCTTACTCTAGCTTGCATATTCACGTAGTATCATATCTAAGCTAAAGTAGGGGCTCAATGTATCATCTTAAAATGGAATCACTTCCATTTTGGTAGGTTTATCACTCTTATTTAGTACACTTTCATATTATATTTGCATTTAGGATGCATCTGTGCTTGATTCTGCATTTCTAGGTGAAACTAGGGTTACGATCCTATGGATCCTCCTTAATTTCCCTCTCTATGGCTTTATTTTTAGGTAGAACCTATGTATTGGCTCTCCTAATCTTCATCATACCTCTGCTATGGCCTTTGTGCCTCTATACAGCACTCTGGTGTGTTTTCTCACCTTCCTAGGTCCCCGGCTGACCTGGGAATCCTACAGATTTCTCAAGGTGACCTGCCTAAAACCTTAGGTTAGGGTTGAAGCTGATTCTAACCTAGGTCATAATTGAGCTCAACCTTGACCTAGGTCAAGGTTGAGGTATTCCTTGACCTAGGTCAAGTTTGAGGTCTTCCTTGACCTAGGTCAAGGTCGAGGTCGATTTTGACCTCTGTTGGGTGTTGGACCCCGCTTTCAGATCTAGAGCTTATCGGGGTTCTAAACTTAAAAATGGGTCCTCGGGTCCAGATGTGGAAGTCTTTTCTCTAATATTCAAATTAATACATCCCCTCCTTGATTTTTGATTGTAATTGGACCATAATTCAAGGCAAAATTTGAATTTGGGTCCCTTGCATTGCCCTAGGAGGCCTATATTGAGATCTCTATATAAACACTCTCTTTTGCCTTCATTTCTTCATGAAATGAAATCATGAGATGAGATGATGCAACTACGATTATGAAATGATGATGATGCAAGAAATCAAGAGGATGATATAGAAGGACAAGATATGATGATGCATTAATACATACAAGCATTTTGTGGACAAGCTATTGTGGATCTTCCTTGGAGCAAGAAAGAGTTCTTCCTTCCTTCCTTCTTCTTGGATCTACCATTTTCAACATTCAAGAATTCAAAAGATACTATCATGGGGTAGAAACTATGGATTGTGAGTTTGGTAGGAATAATTTAGCCTTGGGGACTTGGTATGCTTTCTTTATCATATTCAAATTTATGCATTGCTTTATCATTTTCAATTCATGTTAGGGTTTTAATCTAGAGGATTAGATCTTGGCATTATACATTCAAAGCTCTTTCTAAGAGAAACACACACATACATTCTACTATATTCGGCTATTTGTGGAGGTGGAAACCACCAAAACGGGGGTTTGACTAAGAAAAAACCCTATATAACCACCCTAAAACCCTCTTTTTAGATATTTGCAGGTGTTGTTTCGGGAGTTACAGGTTCGGAACAACAAGTTGGATTACAAATTCGGATACCCTTTTCAGCAAACTATCAAGATCTGGAAATAGATTTTCTATCAAAGATTTTAGAGGTCGATTCTGCCCTAGGTTGAAATTGGAAATTCTGGGTCAATGGTGACATTAACTTGAGGGTCAAAATTGGAACTAAGCTAGATCGGAAAATGATTTCTTGGTTTTGTCTGTCTCTACATTTCTATCCTAGACCCAGTTGCAGATTTTCCAGAAACTCAACATAGGCATCAGAAAAAGGGTATTTACATATCTGCTATGATGTGAGGTAGGCATTTTACTCCATTATTCTTTGCAAGTATTTCCAAGATTTACATTCCTTATCATAACAATTAAATGTAAATGGTTGAATATGGCTTAGGGTCTCTTTTATATGCAAATTTCCATTATTAAAACCCTATTTAAAATATCATCCAAATTTACCCTTTACAACTATCAAATCATGATTAACATCAATAAGCGCATACATGTCATCACAATCACTAATATGAATACCATTGCTAGTATCAAAACCATCATCATTAAGAGTATCTTCTTCATCCAAATTAATTATAATATAATCTAAGATACGAATAACATTATCATGTTTGTTCAATTGGATCTTTCTCAAGTTAACTTCCTCCTTGGGTTAAACCATAGGTTCATCAAAGGGAATTAAAGCACCAGCGGGTGTTTTAGGTGAAGAAATTTTTTGGTAATAACATTGAAGGTCTCTAGCACAACATTTATGATGGCATTCATGAGCATGATAGTTACATTTGGTTTTGTTGGAAATTGGTTGAGGTTTAGGATCGATCAATTTTGGGTCTTTTTCTTCTTTAGGGGAAAATAAAAGCAACCAACCTAGGTTGAGAAATAAAATCGATAGAACATTTATAAGATATGGGAGGTGGAATAGAATCATATATAGGAGGTGTGGGAAGTAGTCCAAATCCAAGGCTAAGAGATGGAAAATACTTAGGTTATTTAAGTTCACAAATCTTTTGGATCTTGTAGGCTTGATATGAAAGGAAGATATTATCGAGATGGACTTTGGTTAGTTGAGGCATGGAAGGGAAAAATAAATCAAGGTCAATTGAATATCGAGGTACTATAGGATAATAGAGGCTATGATTCAAAGTCATGATATCTCAATTATGATAAAATTTTAAACATTTATGAATGAGAGAGGCCACAATTTTCATGGAGGTAAGCCAAGGAAGACCAAGTTTGACTTGAAATTGATCATAAGTTGGAATCATAGTAAAGGTAACATCTAAAGTTTTACCACCAACTTCAATAGGAAATGAGATGGAACCATGGGAAGGATAAAGGACACCATTGCAATTTTGGATCATAACATAAGATTTATCACAAAAATCATGTTGCAATCATCTACTAAAAATATTATCTTCAGTTATCACATTCACCATGAAAGTAGGATCAATAAGGACACCATGGGAATGAAGGCCATTAACCTTAGCCACAATATAGAGAGGACCATCAGGTGCTTTAATTGTCTCAGTAGGGTCAAAGGTAATACAAAGCTCAGGTTCAGGTTTGGTTTAACTAATGAAGTTGACAATATGATTGCCTTCGTGAACTTTATTATCATAGTCAATGAAGTGAGTGGAAGAGGAAGAAGGTTGGATAGACTCAATGGTATTGGTTGAATGGGATGTAAAAGGATTGGTATAGATTTTCAAGTTTTGGTTGGGCGGTGCTAAAGATTTGTTTCCTTGATCATTAACACCCTCAATAGATATAACTTTAGAATCAATGAGGTCTTGGATAACATATTTCTAGCTGAAACATTTTTCACTATCATGACCAGGTTGACAACGATATTGACAGAAAGATTTGTGATCAAAGTTTTTGGACAAAAGTTTGGATGTGTCAATTGGTTTGATAGGAGGAAGTGTTAACATATTAGCATTAATTAACTTCAACTTCAGGTTATGAAAAGATTTAGAAAGTACAGAAAAATTACAAGCAGTTCTAAAGATAGATGACAAAGGAGCCACACCTTTGGATTTTATTGCCACTTATTCATCAACATTGTTGGATGAGTTGATCTTAATGAAGTTCTTGGGTTTATGAAACTTGTTGAAATTTTTGAATGCAACATCACTCTTATCAACCAAATCTATTAGATTGGTTTTTTCAAGCTGACTCACTTGCAATTGATAATTATGAAGCACTACACATAATTGAGTAAAAGAAAAGAATTCAGAAAGTAGAATCTCATCTCTAATGTATTTTTTGTAAATTAGAAATGAGAATGCATTGAAACATCCTAAGAAATCTGAGCATGCAAATTCTTAAATCTTCCAATAAAATCAGTCACTTTTTCTTTAACACGTTGTTTACAATGCATTAAATCAGTCAAAGAAATCTTAGGACCAATGTTGTTTTGGAATTTTTCAATGAGAGAATTAGAAAGTTTTGAAAGGAATCAATATAATAAGGAGTCAAGGAACAATACCATTGCAAGGATTTGTCTTAAAAGGTTCTAGTAAACAAAAATTCTATGAACCTATGGTCATGAGAGAAATAAATGGACAAGGTTTGAAAGGTTTTGACATGAGACAGAGGATCACTCTTACCGTTATAGGTCTTAAGATGAGGAATCTCCATGTATTAATGGATAACGACACGAATGATATCCAAAGACAAAGGACTAGAAATGTCACAAGTACATATGTTGAACTTGGATTGAGTCATTGAAGCAATTTGTTTTTGTAAGGAAGAAACACTTTGAGCCAAGCTATTAGTGGTAGGATCACTAGAAATAATGATAAAAGGAGATATGTTTGAAATGTTACGAGCATTATGAGATATAGAAGGAACGGTTCAATCTGAAAAGGGCACACTATGGTAAGTGACATGGATGAAGGAAATGAAACACATGACACACTTGAAGGAATAGAAGGACCAATAGTATTAGGAATACTCACATGTGTAGGATTGATATTTTGAGTGGAAGTTGTTATGATAGGTGGAGCATAAGTGGAGACACTAGGAATTGAAGTAGAACTAGGCATAGATGTCTCAACACTAGTGGTAGGTGGAATGAAGCCTCTCCCTATAGAACAATCTATAAGAGGTTTAACATTGTTATCAATGAGATAAGAGATACTACGCAAGATTTTAACACCATGTTCATCATTATGAATGACCTTCCTTAAACCTTCTACAATGTAAATGCCTTCGGGATTAGGGTTTTCTTATCCTAACCATTGTTCAAATTTCTCAAATTCATTGGAAATTTTTTGGACTTGCATAGGAGGGACTCTTAAAGCCTCATATTTCTCATGAGAAGAATGGAAAGAGTTGTTCTCTATTATAGGATTGATTTCACTAGTATGCATGTTGGTCTCATCAAGATTCCTAGGAAAGAAAGAAGGCTCAGGATTAAAGGAACCCATAAGTCTACAACTTTCCCTAAACATAATACTATAAGTAGGAATCAAAGTGATAAAACTCATGCACAAGGTAATTAAAGGAAGGATATACATCTAATGCAATTATAAGATTTTAAAGAGATATTCAATCCAAGCAAATAAGATCTTTTATGAAAGACGCATCTAACTATCAAATGTAAACATGTAATGTAGAGCATGCACAACTAGATCTAGACACTAAACAAGATTTATAAAGAAATAAACCTATAGATCTAGAGTCATACAAGGTAATAAAGCTAATACCAAATATAATGCACATAAGGAGATCTAGACACCAAATCAAAATGGAAATGTAATGTGTTGGGCTCACCAAAATGTATGATGGAGGTAAACTTAGATATCCAAATGCATAGGTTGTAGCAATATGATGTGAATGCGTAGAAAGGGAATCTAAAACCAAAATCAAAAGAGGAATGTTATGAATCGGTTTTACCAAGATGTTTAATCAAAAATGGTGAGAAATGCTAAGATGTAGATCACTCATTAATATCTAGTATACATTGGAATGCAAATCCATGACAAAGTGAATCTGATTAGCACAACCAAAAGAGTAAGGGTGCCAGTAAGAGATCTACACAATGTAGGTTTTTAATTCCTTAATATAAATGAAAGTGGCAAGTAAATGTAACATAGATAATAGATATGATCTATAAATTCAGTGCAAGGAAAAATAGGGAAGAATAAGTGCACCTAGAAACAAGATGGAAAAGATGGGACTTCAAATCTGAATTTGACTGTTGTCTGAATCTCAGATCTTGTTGTAACAAATTCAACTTTTAGGTAACAAGTCAACCAATCAACTTGTTCCTGACAAAATATGATGAAATGGTTCCCAATTTTGTAACAAAAATCTATACCACCCAGATCTAGATTTGTCTCTCTGCAAGTATACAGAAAAATGAGGGAAAAGGTTGTGGAAATGGGTTTGGTTAAACCTTTATTTAGGAATAAAATTTGAAATCGAATTGAAATTACACAAAGGAAAGTAATATAAAGGCAAATTGTTGATTTATCTTGTATGAAACCCTCATGAATGGATGTAGTAATCGCTCAAATCCATGGATATGCTTGGAATGCAAATATTTGACCTTGGAATGAGATATAGAATCAAGGATTTCTTTACAAATGCATGGATCTATAATTGCCACTCTTATGTCTTGAATGTTGATATGCTTGATGATCACTTGGTGTGTGTGTGTGTGTGTGTGTGTGTGTGTGTGTGTGTGTGTGTGTGTGTGTGTGTGTGTGTGTGTGTGAGAGAGAGAGAGAGAGAGAGAGAGAGAGAGAGAGAGCTCCTCTACTTGGCCATCATGGGAGATAACCTTGCATCAATTAGAGAAGATTGGTTTTTCTTGAATGGATCTTGAAGAAATGGAGACTTGGAGATATTTAATTGGATGCTTGCCTTCAAATATTGAATCCAAATCCTCAGTTGCTCTTACTTGATTGTCTGAATGCTTGCACTTGACAAAAATTGATTGCACTTGATCAACATATGTGAAAAGAGGAGATAGGAGATCATTTTATAGTGAATTCAGGATTCAAATTTGATCCAAGCTTACCACAATTAAAAACCTAGGAAGAAGAACCATGCATCAATCTCTGGGTAAAATTTGAGAGAAAAAGCCGAGGGACAAGCTAGCCAATTGAATTGTAGCCAGGGACAAGTCAGCCAGTCGAATTGTCCCAAGAAAAGTGGGCTCAAATTTCATGTGGATGTAGGGGAAGGTGAAAAGGAGCTAGGGGAGAAAATGCAGGTTGTTGTAATCAAGTATAATGGACATTCAGACCTTGAAATCACCAAAATGGGGTCTAATAGGTCCTAAAGACATCCAATTATGGGTGCTAAAGTTTTAGGACAATACAAAAATAATGAGAGTCGAGTCTCCTCCAGTGGGCACAAAGCCAAAATTCTATACAACCTCTTACTTGTGTTATTGTTTTGTGCAACTAATAAATTATTTGGTGATGAATTGGACATGGAGCATCCTATGTCATTTTGTCCATGTTTACTGCTAGGATTGATGAGTGCACAATATGCATCCAAATATGAGCACATCTATGTCTGGGTCTTATATCCCTTACATGAGATATTATTTGAGAAAAGGTTCCCTTGGTTGCCTAAAGACATTATCAGAATCTTGGAGAACCTACAATATTTCTCCCTATATGAGTTGTTAACAAATAGCAAGATCTATGGCACTGCAAATACACCTCATACTTTTCCCAAGCATGTACCTGACATGTTGTTGATCAAGAAGTTGCATTTTATACTATAATCTTGAGATTTAATGAGTCCATGAAAGCAATTGTAATGGATGTATATGATATATATCTAGTGGCTAGGACTATGACTAGGGCTGCCACAACATAAGCAAATGAATCAACTATCCTTAAAATGATATGAGAAATTGGTGCAGGAGAACCTACTTATTTGGATGCCTCATGAAGGATTTTTGTAATTGTCATTATTTTAGTTTTTTTTCAAGGTCCCATAAGGTCTTAAAGACCATTTAGAATTAGGTAAAATCATTTCGTAAGGCAATTGATTCCATTTAAGTCATGTAGACCTATAAGGTCCTAATTGGGTCAAACATGGTCAAACCACTCAAAGTGTGTTCAAAATGAGTTGAAATTATGTAATTGGACTCATATTGTCAATATTGGCATGTATTAGGGATAGGCATCAAGTTTTGAGTTAGTTTTTTAAGTAGGGCAAAAAGTTGCAAAAGTTGCATTGACAACTCTTGCAACTTTCTAGTGCAAAACTACAATTTTCAAATCCCAACAGTCACCCATTCAAAAATCAGTTGTGGACCATTGGGGATGGGATAATTTATGGTTATAAGGCCTCTTGTGGTCAAGGCATAGGTTTTTTTTTTTATTTGAAGAACTTGAATACAAATTTTGATTGGTTTCCCTATTTTATAACTATTTTTCTCGTGTTTCAAAGAATTATATAGATCCGTACTGTAGTTTCACACCCAAAAACTCACATTGATGGAAAGAGGGGAGAATATAATTTTATATTAAACTGGTTTGAACATTTTTCATTAAATTTTTAAGGAGTTATTTCCATTACATGAGGGTTTAAATGTTAAAATGCGTGTAAGACTCCATTCCACTGTAGGAAAAATCTAAATCCTGGTGGAATGGTAGTGCTTAGAGTCTCTTTGAAGATGCATCTCATTGCAGAGTAAGAGGTGGCTTTGGGAGAGAGAAAATGGAAGCCTTAGGCCTAACATTTTCTATGTGAGAGGCTTGTTTGTGTGACTGTGAATGCAAATTTAGAGTTTGAGACAAATTATATGAGTCTAGGTGCCTAAAACCCATGGAATCTTTGTTTTGGTGTTCAATTACATCTATTTGTGTTATTGGTCAATGAATTGTCAAGGGTTTTCAAGTACTTTCTTTGCAAAATAAGGTTAATTGTGCCCCCAAAACCAGCTGCACACCTATTTTGCCTTTGGTGTCCCAAAACAATATATGGGAGTTTTTGGATATGTCATGTAAATCTAAAAAGGATATTCCAAAGTATCCTTTGTTTGTGCATAAGGCTAGGGTTTGAAGAATTAAAGCTCAAAAACTAATCAGATAGGGTTAGTAGGCCTAGTTTCCATGTATGAAGGAAGTGTGAATAAAACTTGTCAAGTGGCCTTGCAGGGTCTTTGATTGGATTGATGGGGATATAAGGAATTCCTTAAGACAAAAATAATATTTTGAAGACAAACATTTCATGTCAAGCACAAGATTAGCTATAGGATCCTTTGTTAGGATATCTAATGGGAACATTGAGAGAATCCCATTTGAGGAGTCACCTTTGAGACTTTGTTGATTTTTGTTATTGTGTACTTGTATTCCCAATAAGTCATATGAATCAGAAATGGAATGGAATAAGAAGGAAATTGAGAACTTTAAACATCAAGTGGAATACTACAAGGTTGCAAGGTATGACATAGGTGATTTCATCGAATACGCATTAGAAATCCATGATGACTTGAACTTGGTGTAAAAGGAGCTCTACAAGGATGTGTTAGCTATATAAGATGCCTACCAAGATGCATCAAAACATTCTTACATGTTAAAATAATGGAAACATCATGAGGAAGGATGGAAAAGATGCATGTGGATTAGTTAGTAGAATGGAAACATGAATTCAAGGAAGCATTCCTTGATATACCGAGGAAGCACTCATTGAGATATCATGTTTGAGAGAAAATAAGATAAATCAAATCAACATGGGATTAATAACTCAAACGATACTAATTATAACTTAAATGAGAGAACTTAAGAGATATTCAAAGACCATGGTCATTAATTAAAAGATGCGATGCAAATAAGGCATGAATGTCACCCATTGCCTTTTAAGGGAAACAATATTTTTTTCCTCAACATAAAATAATGAGATAATTGAGTGGGATCTAGGGCCAACAAAGAAGCACTTTAGAACTCATCCTACACATCAATAAACAACTCAATAGAAGAAATGCAAATTGACATATTAACACAACAATATCCAACTAAATTATTGAAACTCAACTATTGATACCTCGTTCTCCATCCAGATTACAAAAATTTTCCACTTTTTTCATTTTAACATTTCCTTTTTAAATTGCATTGGATGTCAGCCATATTTCTCCTCCTATCAAAACATGGCACATGGACTAGTTAAAGTAATTAATATGTAATAATTTAATTTTTCGTAGGAAATAAAAAATATATAATTTAACATATTAAATATACTTACAAATGTACAAATATAGGTCTGTAAACCTTTCTACCCACTATGACTTGTGGCACAAATTTTGACAAGCCTAGTCTTGGAGGCCTTGTCGTGAAACATATACTAATTCAATTTAACTATGAACAAATAAAATTGAATAATTGTTTAATAAATTTGGTATACTCTTATGAGAAAATTAAAATACCTACGTGCTCTCCTCACCTGACTTCCTTTGTGCCTCGGACTTCTCATATGAATTTACAAGCTCTTTCCATACTTAACACACTTACATCAATTGAACTTTTTTGACCCTTAGCTTGGGAGGAAGTTTTTTTTTTATCTTTTATGCTTTGTTGCACCGAAATTGCTTATAATTTTAAGACATTTATAGCTTTATCTTCTTTACAAAGAAACCTTTTCCAAATCTAGTCTCAATGTCCTCGATAGCTGCTTTTTGTAGGTACCTGTGTATCTTTGAGAATGACAAATGTACATGGTCTTTGAACTATTGAAGGCATGCTTCCTTCAACCTATTCACAAAATTTTTTCCAGCATCTACCATTCGGACTTCCCCTGAAACCATATCATATTCTTTCTTGGTATTGTAGTTACCAATGCAAGATGAAATGCATGACGTACTAGAAGAAGTCTATTTCCCAAGAGTGGCTGGGACATTGGAAGTCTTTGTTCCCTATTCCAAATTCTTAGATTATAGTGTTATTGAATTCCTCCCGGACCTTATGCTCAATTCAGGAGTAGTTGGGGAATCAATTAATTTCCTTTGACACAATTTTTTTGGTTGCAATGTTTCAGGGTCTTTACTATATTCTATGTATCTGACAAGCATTGTCAAGTACACAACATCCAATTTGTTCACTCCCTCTTCCCCCAATATATATATATATATATATATATATATATATAAAATTTAGAAATAAAAACCTAAAAACTAAAAATCAAAGAAACAATGGAAACATTTACAAATCTATAAATTGATAATGAATTACCTCATTGTAGCCAGAGTATGCTCCCTTCCCTCTATTTCTCAACATTTTGAGGTGAATTAGGAGAAACTATTTTTGTCTAGTCTATGGAGGCAAACAAAGTAAACACTACCACATATGAAAGTTTTCATCTAGTTTGTGGTATGAAATTTTTGTTTTGTGGTATGAAAGCAAGCCACCGATCAAACAAATTAATAAAAATGAACAATTTAAAAGAAACATGTGAGTAATGAGCAAGCTTTACATTGATTGAATCTATTTTTGGATATAAATGCCTATGAAATATCTCCTGAGAGTTCAAACCCTATAATAGAATGAATAATGCAAAAATAAGACCACCAAATAACCCAAATCAAGCGAAGCCCGACCATTATCTACCAGGTGGCATCCCTTTTGTACAAATCTATTACTAAAAATTCTATCTAAATATATTTATATGGATTCAAATTGAACCAAAAGGCAAAAATACATGGGTTTCACATTTAAAGAAAAATCAGGGGTTTGATTTCTATACATATATCCTCTACTCTCTATCTCGCAAAAAATTTAAACCAGACGACCAAACCCTGTCTATCCTATGCTCTGTATCTGAAAACATAATAAAAACGGGTAACCAAAATGAAAACTAAAAGATCAACAATACCATAAAAAACAAAAAACAACTGAAATAGAAAATTAGAGCGACATATGGTGGTAATTTTAACGCAGGTGGGAATTTTTTTTTTGATTTATTAGTCGGTGCTATATTGAATGTTGTCCCACGAATCTAATGCAATTATATGGGATTTGAAAAATATGAAATGTTTGATGTACTCATGTTTAATGCCACAGTGGTTGACGTTGACTTTGACCCATAAATGTAATATATTTGGGATGCTAAAGTCGATGTTAAGTGCGCCTAATTTAGCACCAATTTTTAGCCTTGAATGTAGTCTCTTTGGGGCGCCAAAGGTGGCGTAAAGTGCGCCTAATTTTGATTTGAATTTGTGGTCATCTTGTAATCATAAGATTTGAGCTCTACTTGTCAAGATTCCAGGTGTAAATGTTTTGTGAAGAGCAATGTTGCAATGTCATATTTTGTTTTTCGAAGTGCGTCTTAATGAAAAGCGTGCATTTTAACAAGATAATCTCAACAATTTTCTCTTGGTGCACAATTGTTATGTGACTAGTATATATATATATATATATA
>MU224528.1:2388538-2426746 GCA_018584345.1 Thuja plicata
TCTACAATTTCTATGAAAAAGGTGCTCATCCATCAAACATAAAAATACCAAAGAAAATAGCAGAAGAGTGTAAGGATAGAAAATGGACTCAAAAAAAAAAAAAAAATTTGGAGTATGAGAAGGATCATGGTGAACCAAAGACCAGTACAGATCTGGATGAAATATACGAGGATATAGAGTTTAAAAATTTGTGGAATTTGGAGCATCCTACCATGGCATACGAAAATAGTTCTCCAAATAGTCAGGATGATAATCCATCAATTGCATTTACTCCAGGTCACAGTGGAGTCAGCAAATACCGTAAACAAGTATATAGAAAAGGGGAAAACATTGTGAAAAAAGTGGGTTATAAAGGTGGCAGTTTGGGTCCCACAAGAGAAGGCATCTGGATTCCAATTGTCACAGAAAAAAATGATCATGGACCTAGTGCAGGCCTTGGGTTTGGAGAGGACACATTAGATTCATCAGGAACCACAATGCCCACAAGAACATTCATTGCCACGGGTGGGATTGGGAAATCTACTACTACTGGGTCTAGTAGTGGCACTGGTGCCAGTGGGACTAGGAAAATTATACAACAAGTTCCCTCTCTAAAGAGGCCAGTAGAATCTACATAGAATCCCATAGAAGAAGATAGTGTCAAGAAGCAAAAGGTTTCCAGATCAATGACGCTCGATCCTAAAGAACTGTTTACACTTTCAGGTTCAGCAAACCCCTCTAAAAGTTTAATTCCTCAAACATGATTACTTAGATCAACAAGCATTGCAAGCTCTGCTTCACCTTTCAAACATTCAAATCCTTGTGCAACACCAGATTTTCATTTCAAAGATTTCTATAATAAATTTGCAGAAACAACAACCAACAATAAGGAAATAAAGAAGACATTGCAAACTGGTGCCCTTACTGCAACTGTAGAGTAATAACCTGCATCTAACAAGGTTTTTCCAACATATGACCCAAACAGAGACATGATGGAGTTCATGGTTATTATTCCACCCAAAAATTATGGAAACCCACCAGAGAGTCAGATAGATCCATTTGAATTTCAAGTTAGCACTCTCCAAATGGATTTTTCCAAAGTTAAAAATGTGGACAAAATCAATGTGTCAAAGTCTACAAACCAAGTGGTCTACAGTGCACTGCTAAAGCTGGAAAGAGAGGAAAGTAAGCTCAAGAAAAATATAGAAAAGTTACAGGCAGACATTGCCAATGAAAAAGCAAGGAGGAAAGCTTCAGAGAACAGTTTGAAAGAATTACAGAAAAAGATTAAAAATTTGACCTCTACATCAGCAAATACAAAGTAGGAACATGCGGAGGCAGTAGTGAAGGTGCAGGAGCAAGCAGAGTTGAAGGCACTGGGGGGGAAATTGGCAAAAATTGGTAAAAGAATAGAGGAAGAAAGAGTCACTTCACAAAATTTATTTAAAACCATGGAGAGTAATGTTGCCTCCAACCAGGAAACACAAAAGTAATTGGACTCTCAGGCAGATAACGACAATCATTGGGAACACAAAGCAATGGAAGAGAAAAATAATTGTGAAAAAATGGCAGAAGAACTAAAGAAGGACAATAATACAATTCAAACTTTAACAAATACTAGTAATAATTTAGTGAAGATTACTAAAGAACATGTTTGGGGCCAAATATTGGGGATGTCCGATAGCTTGTTTGAGTGGTTTGAAATGCTTCAAAGTATGAGAGTATGTTATGTCAAGCTCCATAAGAACATTGAACAGAACATGGATGTTGTCAAGAAATAAAAGAAAGCAAAAGATATTATGCAACAACTCTACAGTAAGAGTGATATTTATCTATCAAACAAGGGAATTAGCACCCACCTTGATGCCTCAGTAAAGGTATCAAGTATCATTCAAAAATGTGAGAAGCTACGAGAAGCACAGGAAATGGATGAAAAAGCTAAGAAGAAGATCTTAAAGATGGAACAAAGGAAAGCGAACTTGGAAAGTCTTGGTTTGCCTAAGGGATTTGATGCAAATAAGTTTATTGGAAGATAAATTTACAAAATAAGGTTGCAGGACAAAATAAATACTGATTTACGCTTTCTTCCTACAAACATATCTCCTGATACATTCATGGATTTCATCAAATCGGTGAGAACTTTGAATGGAGTTTTAGAAGCAACAGTGTTATCAAGTCACACTTCCAAATATGAATTGCTAACGAAGTTGCAGGAGTGTGACTATACTATGAACCAAATTGTTGTGTCATCAGAGGATGTTTGGACTGGCCTACAAAGATAGCTCTGAATTTTAAACTACTGTAAATTGTAATGTATTTCAAATGAATACAAAACAATTTGTGCTCTATCTAATTTTCATGTTTTCCAATTTAATGTATGTTGAGTTACTCTATTTTATTTAGTTATTCTTAGTTGATTTACTCTGTTATATGCTATTGGAAATTTGGAATACAAAATTTCATTCAGTAATTTCAAATTCAAATGTGAATGATCGTTGATGATATGATACAAACTACATTAATGATACTCTTTATTCTCAAATTTTGATGATGAAACATAATACATTCTTGCTTTTCTAAAATGAACATTGAATGATAGGATATAGTAGTTAATAAGTTCAAAAAATACCTATTGATTGCTACTGCTAATTTAGCATAAATTTTCTAAATTTGCCAATTCATGTTTGTGTCGTCATCATCATATAATTCTGGTATTCCATTTCCTTCATTGTTCTCTTCATTTTCATTTGTGTCTTCTTCACTCTGACCTCTGCTTCTATGAATCCCACTCCCATCACCACCTGTAGTTGTCCCACTCAGAGTCAGAGATTGGTTAATGGTGTTTCCCAACCCTCTTCTTTTGCATCTTTTCTTCCAGATTTCCATTATTTTTTGATAAGGAAAAGTATTGACATCATATCTAGATGTGTAGACCCTCAAGCATGTTTCCAAATTCTTGTCTAGTTTTTTTCTTAGCTTTGATTTTAGGAAGCCCAAAGCACTGAAAACTCTCTCATCCTCTACTGAACCTAATATCATGGTTTGACATAGATAAGCAAGCTTGAAGAACTCTGAAATTTCATCAGGCAACATTGTGCTCTATTTTAGTTCTATCCAAAGCCTTTTTGTCGAGCCCTCTGCATGTGGGTTATGCATTAATTGATATCGATGCTTCATAGTCCTTGAAAAAGTGCTTGATTGCTTTCTAAGAAGACCTTCATCTAAAATTCCATTGATGGTCACTCCATTGAATTCTAAAAATTTGCAAAATTCCTTTATCAAAGTCAACATCATATTATGATAATCTTCCTTAGAGTTTAAGTGCCAATATTGAGAAAACACAATTTCCATGGCCTCAAGTAGTTTTTCATATGGGAATCAGGATCTTAATTCAAAGGAAACTTTATAGGCTATGTCCCTTGCATTAGCTGCTATAGAATTGACAATCTTGGTAAACTCTTCCCTTGTAACTCTTGTAGCTCACTTCTTTGGGGCACTTTAGTACATTGGTATCTAAAATCCCCTTACACAAACACATAAATCTCCATTTTCAATGATCTTTAAATAATTTTCAGGATTGTCCAAATCCATTAGTTTCCTTGAGTGATTAAAGTTTTCATCGGATAAATTAGGGTCATTTCGATAAAGATTATCGAGGACTTGGCATGACATTTTATGCAAAGTAGCATATTCTGCAATATACATGGCTCTTTGTTGGGATTTTTTCATAATGAATGTCATTTCTTCTAGCATGGGAAGAAGAGATGCTAAAGTCAAAAGTGTCTCTATATTGCTTAACCTTCGAAGCAGGTCGCCACATCTCTGGTTTTCTGCATTGTCATGATTTTTGTACATAAGGCCAATCAAAGATTGATATTCAGAAAAAATTTGATGCACTGGCCCGTCAAAATAGATCCATTTGGTATCAACATCTTTTAGAATCTTGTTTCCATTGGTAATTCCATCAGCAAAGTGTTGAAATTCCCTAAAATGTTTGGGACTTTGACAAAAATATGAGTACAACTCTCTTACTAAATCTTCAACCTTGTTTACTAAAGGAAACTTCTTCACAACTCTGAAAGCAAGATTTATCCTGTGGGCCATACAGTGAATGCCAACAACATATGGTGAACAAGAAGCCTGCATCTTTGTGCAAAGACCATTCCTTTGACCTTGCATTACTGAAGCTCCATCCACTCCAACACAGATCAACTTCTTCACTATTGTCAATTCATCCATAGCTCCATATTCAATTAAATGGCTCTTTACTAATTGAAATAAAGTTTCCGATGTCACATTGTCCCTCAATTTTGCAACAGTTAGTAGATGTGGTTGGTGAACATTATTCTGTATAGTATAAATATGCATGCATACCCATGACATATTATCTATTATCGTAACTTTGTCTAGGGATAATGTAATAAAGGTTGACTCTTTTATTTTTCTTTGTACATCCTCTATTTCAACCTGGGAAATACAACTTTCCCATTCCCATCCACTGTTTATTGACCAATGAGTGATAGGATAGTTAGGAACTTACAGAAAGTGTAACAAACCACTCATTTCTGTATAGTCTATCATTGGATGCCCTTTGCTCAAAATATGGAAAACATTACTTAATTGAACAACTTTTCCGCGTTCTTCTACTTCACTTGCTTTTGAAAAAATAGCATTAATAGAACCTTGAACTTAACCAGGCTTCGTCTTAAATTTCTAAAACAAATAATATTCCTCAACATGCCTTTGATGTTGACATTTCTCCTTTGTTTTATATCTTACCACTTTTATTTCCTTTCCATCTACAGTTGAGATTTCGTAAACCTTACCAACATGTTTCTCTATGGTGTCCAGTTTAAGCCGCAACCACTTTTCTTTTTTATACTTCCAACTACAAATTGTACATCTGCATTCTATTGGTGGCTCACCTACAATTGGATTGTCCATGGGTTCAATGAATGGATACTTTTCTGCCCAATCAAATTTAAATCTCTTGGACATCTCCCATTGACGATCAGTTTTTTCTTTTGATTTTCCTCTCCCTTTAGTGTTACTGTTAATTGAACCATCATCATCACCGAAGTTGATTGATTCAACCTGGTACTGGTTATTTACTTGAAATTCACCTTCAAGGTCATCTTCATCAGAGATATCAGGTTCTGCAACTTCATCACCAGATTTATTAGGTTCCTCAGTTTGTTGAATAGACTCATGTGTAAGTTGATAACCTCGAAGTTGTATAGGTTCCTCTGATGACGTACCTTCCTCACTTTGACCAACACCATTGTGTCTTCCCCCACCAAAGTATGAAGATATTTTTTTGCATTTTGTTGGCCTCTCTTGGACATCTCCAGATTCTCCACCTTCAATAGTCCTCTTCCTATTTAACTTTGATTGTGACATCTCCAACAAATTAAGGCTGCAATAAAATTTTACTTGAATAAAATACTAAGGACTCGTAGTCTTTCCAGTTCGCTACCGATCGCAGGACAAAATTGTTAGCTCAGAATCAACTGATTTTTTGTTCTCCTAAATCTCTTAAAACTATCCTTATATACAAATGCTTATTTCAAATTTTGGCGAAGGGGCTGACAATTGCATATGATAACAACTAATATTTGGCGAACCCCGCGTAATTTCAAGTAATTGACTAGGCGAATAGGGCGGGAATTTGGGACACGGTTAATTACGATGTATGTCGAATTGGGTCCTAGTGCAAATAAAATTTTAACTTGGGATAATGGGCCTTTGGCAAATGGCGATCCTTGATAAATACCTCTTCCTTAATCTATGGAAAATAATAGTAAATATACAATAGATGAATGGGCGAACAACCCCACTGCCATAGTGAAATTACATGCAAATAGTGGAAAACAACCCGACCACTATATGTGTCTTTTATAAAATCTGGCTAAATCGATCAACCAATATACTACACATTTTTTTGCCAATTTCTATACGTCTGATGGGACATATTCTCCAATTAGCGAAGAACCGCCACTAAAAAAATCCCTGACTGTCATGTTCTTCATTTTCCTGGTTAGTCGTTGTATTTTTTGATTATCTTCCAATCTTTTGGTGGGTTTCTCTAGACGCGGTCATGCCAGATCATTGTTACTTTTGAGGTAGACTTTATTGTGTAATCACATCTCTTAAATATTTCATTGCAGGTTGTTCTAATGATTTGGGTCCTAACCAATTTATTGTAATACATTTTCTCAATTATTGGGAAATATAATCTTTCCTAGGTTGACCTGATATTGTGATAGCTTTGTAAGCTTATGGAATTGTTCCTAAGGGATAGGTGATATTATAATATTATTTATCTTAGGTTGACTAGGATTGTAAGGATTTTTTCGTGTAATCAGGCATGTATACTTGGCATGTAAGAGTACATGTTGCATACATGTAAATGATTTTCAGTGATAATAAAAGGTTGAATATCTCATCTTATTGCTACTTGTCTTGTTTCTTTTGTTGTGTTATATTGGTTGCAAGGTTTGGACCGATATCCTTGAGGTTTCTCCATCCTTGACTATGTCAGGTGGTATCAGAGAAAAGTAGAGCAAGGTTGAGAAAGGTAGAGTGAGGTTTAGATTCATGTGTTGCAAGATCTGAGTTCCTGACTTGTGAAGACCTAGACCTGTCAATCATGAGGTGGCAGAGTGAAGATCTGACTCATAATCACAGAATAATTGTGCAAGGTGGATAGGAAGGGTTTTATACTAATTGTTGAGAGTTGGACTCATACAAAGGGTATATAGATCACTGGTTGGAGAAGAATCTTGTAATAAAGCACCTGTTGGAGAGGTAGTTTCACCTTAGAATTGGAAAGATGCCACCTATAAGGATGAAACCTAGAAGGCTGGAGCAGATAATGGAAGACTTTAGGGTTGATATGAGGAATGAAATCATAAATGTGTTGATTGGATTGATAAGGAATCCTGAGACTGGAGAAGAATTTTAGGAGGTTACTAAAGATCTTGAGACTTTAGATGTTGAGATCCCTGCAGATGAGGAAAGGTTGTTGAGAGGTATGACACAAGTAAGTAAAATTCATAGGATGGATATTTATATTTTTACTAGTTCATTGCATCCTGGGGATTTGATATATTGGATTGCAGAACAAGAAGACTACTTTGAGATTGAAAACATCATAGATCCACAGAGGGTTAGGTTATCATAGACTAAGTTGAAGGCTCATGTTCCCTTATGGTGGAAGGAATTGTAGAAATATAGAGAGGAGCATGGTGAAACAAAAATCACTAAATGGAAGGTGATGATTACTACATTAAAAGCTAAATTCTTCCCTAAATATTATTAATTAGAGTTGTTTAACAAGTTGCAGAACTTGAGGCAGAAAGACATGAGTGTAGAAGAATACATAGAGGAATTCTATAAGATGACTATTAGATCTGGTCACAAAGAAGTATCTAAGGAGAAGGTGGCTAGGTATGTTAATGGTTTGAGATTTAACATTCAAGTTGAGTTGATTATGTTGAGTATTTCTACTATCGATGATGCTTATCGGTATGCATTGAGAGTAGAAGATAAATTGAAGAGAAGATAAAGTAACCCTAGAGGAAGAGAGAAATAAGCTATCAAAAATGAAAAAGAGAAGAAAACCATTGAGGTTGAATCTGACTGGAGAATACCTAGAAGAGGGAATGATTTCAAGGAGTTCAAAGGTACTTGTTTCAAATGTGGTGGCATAGGACATTAGGGTTTTTCAATTTTCTGAAGGGTCTAGTAAGAACTTGGGAAAATAGAATCGTATGGCGCACAAGGAACAAATTACCGATGAGTTAGTGGTTAATGAAGCAGAACCTAAGATAGGAGAGTCTCTCGTTCTTATGATATTCATGTTGAGTAAGAAGGAATCTTAACCTTTACAAAGGAGGAATTTGTTTAGGACTATCTGCAAATCAGGAAGTAAATGTTGTAAGGTTGTTATGGATAATGGTAGTACTAACACCTTGGTATCAAAAGAGATTGTTAATAAGCTTGGATTGAAGGATCTTAAACATCCTTGTCCTTATGGGATAAGTTGGTTTTCAGATGAACACATGGTGGAGGTGAAAGAACAATGTTTGGTTAATTTTAGCATTGGACATTACAAAGATGAAGTGTTTTGTGATGTGGGTTCTATGAGTGTTTGTCATGTTCTATTGGGAAGAGCTTGGAAATTTGATAAAGGAGATATTCATGATTACAGAAGGAACTTGGTCACAATAGACAAGGATGTACATAAGTTTACTTTAGTTCCTTTGAGGGAAGAAGAGGGAAGAAGTGCAAGGAATTTGAGTATGGTAAAGAGTTATTTTTTAGAGAATCATAATACCTAGGTTAGAATAAATCAGGAGAAGGATCTTGAAGGTAGATTCGATGAAGGCAAGTTGGTATCAGATTGTAAGAAGGGTAAGGTGAAGCAATATAAGACCTTGGTTGCTGAACAGATGAAGGTTTGTAATAGAGGTAGACCAGTTATGAAAAAGGGAGGATATAATGATATGAGCTCTGACTTTGATATGAGATATGACAGAATGATTGTAAAGGAGAGTAAGTTGATGAATATGACAGAGGAAAGTGTAGAGGTAAAGAGACAGAGTGTTGTAGATAAAGAGGATGATTATATAAAAAATGAGCATGGGATCTATGTTCCACGTCTTATCAAATGTTCATAATTTGCTCTTATGGAACATGTTATTCTCACCTAGGGTGTGTGATGCAAGAGCATCTTAGGATCTTGGCAATCTTGCATCAAACAAAAATATTTGTATTTTCATGTTTGATCAACCTAGTGTTTTGGTTAGCGGTTGATCTATGATTATTCTTTTTGGTTGCGGTCATGACAGTATGTTCTTGGCTTCTTCCTGGATCTTATCCTATGATCACACCTCCTTTTTTTGCATCACATTGGAGTTATGGAAGAATCTTTGCTTAACTATCCTATTCTTCATTTTACTGGTCAATCATTGTGTTTTTTGATCATTTTTTGATCTTCTGGTGGTTTTTCCCGAACACGGTCATGCTAGACAATTGTTGTGTTTAAGGCTGACTTTATTGTGTGATATCATCTCTTAAATATTTCATTTGAGGTTGTTCTGATGATTTGGGTCTTGAACTATTTGTTGTAATACATTTTCTCAATTATCAGGAAATGTAATCTTTTCTAGGCCAACCTGATGTTGTGATGGATTTATAAGCTTATGGACTTATTCCTAGGGGATAGCTGATTTCATAAGATTATTTGGCATAGATTGGCTAGGACTTTAAGGGTTTTTGAGTATAATCAGGCATGTATGCTTGGCATGTAATACTGCATGGTGCAGATAAGTTGTAAATGATTTCTAATGATAATAAAAGGTTGCATATCTCATCTTATTGTTACTTGTCTTGTTTATTTTGTTGTGTTATATTGGATGCAAGGTTTGGACCGATCTCCTTGAAGTTTATCCATCCTTGACTGCCTCATATGTATAGAATGAGAGTTAGTTGTAGAACTCAAAGTTGGTTTAAATGTTTAGTTAGACTAAGGGTTGAGGTTGAATTTGGTTTTAGGATCAAGGATAGAGGTGGTTTAGGGTTAGGGTACAATAAGGTTTGAGTGTTAGGATTAGGGTAAAATTTGGTTTAGGTTTATGGTTAATGTTCAATTTGGTTTAGTGTTACAATTAGGTTCAAGTTGGTGTACTATTGAATTAGCTATACGACCAAGCCTAAAATTTGGGTTGTTGTTTAGAGTTAGGGTTACAATTCAATTAAATTTAGGGTTAATATTTAATTTAGTTTAGTGTTAGGTTTAGGAATATGTACATAATGAGAATTAGTGGTAGAATTCAAATTTGGTTTAAATATCTAGTTAGACTAAGGGTTAATGTTGAGTTTGGTTTTAGGATTAAGGATCGAGATGGTTCATGGTTAGGGCCCAATATGGTTTGAGTATTAAGATTAGGGTAAAATTTAATTGAAGTTTATGGTTAATGTTCAATATAGTTTAGTGCTACAATTAGGTTCAAGTTGGCGTACCATTGAATTAGGTTTACAGTCAGGCCTAAAATTAGGGTTGTTAGTTAGAGTAAGGGTTACAGTTCAATTAAATTTAGGGTTAATGTTTAATTTAGTTTAGTGTTAGGTTTAGGAATATGTATATAATGAGGGTTAGTTGTTGAATCCAAAGTTGGTTTAAATGCTTAGTTAAACTAAGGGTTAAGGTTGACTTTGATTTTAGGATTAAGGATTGAGATGGTTTAGGTTAGGGTCCAATATGGTTTGAGTGTTGGGATTAGGGTACAATTTTGTTTAGGTTTATGGTTAATGCTTAATTTGGTTTAGTGTTATAATTATGTTCAAGTTGGTTTAGTGCTTGTCTTAGGATTAATGATCTATTTAAGCTTAGGATGCAATTTGGGTTTTGGTTTAGTCTTAGGTATAAGATTTAATTATATTTAGGGGTAGGGTTATAGTTTAATTTGGGTTTTGATTTATATTTGATTTAGTCATAAGTTTACGATATAATTATATTTAGGATTAGGGTTATAGTTCAATATATGTTTTTGTTTACTATGAGGGTTAGGGTTTCATTAAATTTAGGACTAAACTTGGTAAAATATTTAATTAGGTTCATAATTAGGGATCAATTTACTTTAATATTAGGGTTAACCAGTGGAGGATGTAAATTTTAACAAAGGGGTCCAGTAAACCAACATACATTAACCCTTGAAACATAACACTTAAAGAGATTCAAGAGGGTAAACAAGTCAACACAGGAATATAAGTTGGATTATATCAGAATTGGCTCTATTATGAACACATTGATGAATTTAGTTGAGAGGTGGGGTTTAACTAAAAATATACATTCATAGGCACAAAGTGAAGGAAAACATTTTGGTTTTCATAAGTTTTTTGTCACTGAAAGTTTGAACCGAAAGGACCAGTACCACATATACATGGTTAACATAGTTAAATATCAAATAAGCCCAACATTAATTATGCATACTCTTATAAATGTTATTGCCTTACAAAAATATTCAATTGCATATAATCATGCATCATTCTTATATAATCGCTGATATTTCTTAAAACTATTGAAACATATAAACATGAATTTATTGTTTTCCTTGATTTAATACCTTGTACTAATCAGCTGTAACTTGATGAAGTCATATGCTCTACAACAATCATACATAATCACTAGATTCGTATAAGTGATTCAATAAATATTTAAATCTCTTATTTGGAGATCTCTAGAGTTACTCACACAATTGCTAACATCGTGTAATAGAGAAATTAAAAAAATCCTTAATTCAATCTGCAAATGATATTTTCAATTAATTTCTTTAGAAGTATTCATGTATTTCATTTAGTATAAGAATATATCATTTCTATTTGTGCGAAAATACCTATTACAAAAATTATTCTCTTTTTCCATGTACAAAGAGTTTTCAAAACCTGTAAGATTGGCCTTGGTATTCCTTTTATAGGCACAAGGAATATTTCAACAAGCTAGAGGCCATATCCCACATATTTTGTTACCAACTGCCACTACTCGATCAGAGATTACTATGAAAATTAAAATAAGGAAAATTTGATAGTAATCACTAACTTCAACATGCCTCCGCATTTTATAATGATGTTAAAAACATAGATTTGAGCCGATCTAATCTCTTTAATATGCAGAAAAAGTTCACTCCCAACAGATCCACTGCCTCAAAATATTAGAAGAAACACTAGTAGTGTATTTTATATATCATATTATTTCAACATTGCATGTAGAGTTTTATATATAAAAATATTTGAAGAGGTCATGCCTAATATAAAAATTATAATTTATCACCTCAGATTATACTCATGAAATCACTACTCTTTTCCCCAAACCACCATAATGCATAAAAAAGGATTCAATCTCTTCCTTCAAGAAATAACCCTTCCACAGGACCCCATTCTAAGTAGTTATCTTACTCACCATGAAGGATCATTTCTTTATCAACCTAGGGACATGAACTTGAAATGGGTCAGCACTTTATGTGCACTAGGACTCACTGGTATTCATACTAACATAGAGATGGAAAGGAAATAAGACTGAAGGAAAATGCTTGAAAATAAATAGCATGAGTTATAAACATGAATGAACAACTAAAAAATACTGAAACAAATAACAAAAATGTAGTTCTTAGAAAGCAAACAAGAAGTTACCATGTTGTGCCTTAGCTGCAGGAATAGTCACAGAATAGAGTTCCAATGGCTGTAGGAACAGTCACAGAATAAGGTTCTCACCATAGCTTCCAGTTTCTTACTAAGAATGCAAATAATTTACCATGAAACCAACCACACAAAGTAAAATAATTCTAGATTTATTGATTATTTTTCTCTAAAAACAATATTCTTACATGACTTAGACTGATGCTTAACCTATAGGGCATCATAGTAAAAAAAAACTACAAGACACATCCAACTTTATGTTTAACTTCTCACAAGCACAAGATTAAGATTACTGAATGTGCCTAACATATATGTAATCCCACATAATCAATATTATCATATGATTTATACCATACATAAATCTCTAAGATTTGTCGATTTAAGCATATTTAATCATTTCCTTGAAAGAAAGCATGAGAATGATAAAATCACATCCGCATGAGCGAAGGATGAACAAGAAAATATTTTATATTCTGTTCATATGAGAATTTCAATACGACATAAAGACAATTAAAATAATCATATGGATCTATAAAATAATGAATCCATTATATCATATTATCCAACATGTCTTATAATATCAACCTATAAAACCCTAAGACTTAACACTATTTCTATTATGCTCTCTATGAATACAAAATTTGGGAACCTTCAACAAATGATCCTAGAATCTCTTATATAACTTGGGGGATGCAACAAGATTCAGATTATTTTTGGAATTAAATCAAAATAGAGATTCTATTCCTAACCTGTCTCAACAAAGAAGACAAGCTTACGAGACATTCAAACTCTGATTCTCTAGAACAAAAATCTCAACCACTAGAACTATAAAAATAAAATAGTTGAACCAAATGGTGATGTTTCTATTGCAAGTTGTAAGCAAAGATAATAAGAAAAATAGCTAGAACAAAATGAGGGCACTAGAATTAACTTGTCACCTTCAAGTTGGTTACCATTTTTATTCCTAACAATGTGGCACATCTGTGGCATAACTGAGCCTGGAAAGATGTCCATGTAAATAACTGCTTAACATCCTTGAAGTCTGTTAGTGGCCTTGTCATCACACAATGACATCAAAAAAATAAAGAAGCAAAAAGGAGAGGTTGAGCCTTGTCATTAAGTAACTTGTTTTCTCTTTCCCTCGATAAAATCACTCCATTTGTTTATTTATTTCTCTCCCAGCTACCTAAAAGCTTTTAAACTATCCATTAGTAAGATAAATTCTACCCACTTAACATCTGTAATATCACGAGTCTTTGATGAACTTGGTGAAACTAGTCTCAAAATTAATCATCACATCCAAAATATCATTGAACTCGAGGGTATCAATATCCCTATCAACAAAAATAATGGTCTCCACACTTGGGCAAATGAGATCAAAATCATATTTGTTCTCCTCTATTTCTTTCATGTTCTTATCTTTATCTAAAATGTGAGGAACCAGAGGATGGTTAAGGCCTACCAAGGATTATAAATTGGTATTGATTAATTGTTTATTTGCCTTGAAAAATGGAAATAAAGAAACTACCAAATTGATCATTTCTTTGGTGTCCTCAATAATAGGAGGCAAATCATCCTTGTATCTTACTGCAACATCCAATTGGATCATAAGAATTGACCTTGCTAACCACTAAGTAAATATAGGCTCAAATTAGGAAATAAAAACATCACATAGCCTCTCAAATGAACTAAAGAAGAGTACGAACCATGAACAACATCAACCTTAGACCCTACCTTTTCAGCCCTATGTTGAAGAACTTGTATGAGAACATTGACACTCTTTTTCTACATTCCCTCTTCTAAAGATTCAATCCTGCTAGCATAATCCTCCAACCTATTATGTACATCTTGATATCCAACTTCTTCACTTGCAACTGGTTGTTCATCAATAGGCTCTGTAGATGGGAGGAGAAGAAACATTGAAACATACATGTGTAATGTTTCTTTCAATTCTGCATTCTCAATCAGGACCTCCTCATAATTCTTAAACATGGCCACCAAGTCAATTTACATGCCTCCTTAATCCTCTTATCTTTGTCCTCTAGAAATGCCTTATTCATCATTGCAACATGGTAAATCATGTCTGTAATCTCCATAGAATAAGTGTTTTGAACATTCTTGGTGATGGCATCACCTCGTCTTTCTTCACCAATACTTATCACATGGGGCTTGTGTGCAGTAGGGACCAATGCCTAAATAATAAGGGTTTTTGATTTAGGGTTGAAACCAGACCCTCTCAAGAAATCACCATACTCATGCTCAAAGGAAAATACAGGGTCATTCTAATTCCTAATTTGATCAATAATACATGTGGAATGCAAATTGCACCCTAGAAGCAATAACATACCACTATCCATGACAAGTTTCCTGGCCTCTTCAACAGCCAATTGTACTAAATCAGGACCGTATTATTGTAAAGTGGCAAGTGCAACCTATTGTCGATCCAAGCTAGAAGCTTCTCCCTCCTGATCTATCAACCTCTTGACCTCTCTTCCTTTCAATTTCATTAAGAAACTTTTGAACTCCGCAGTATGTATGAAATCCTCATCCTCCAAGAATTGTTGAGCAACAAAATCCCTATCATCTATCAATTTTCCTAATGGATGATCCTTATATAATTCCAAACCATCACTGGGCCCTTCCTCAAGCTTCTCCCTGAGTGTCCTTTTTGTTTTATCAACTTCATGATCATCTGTATCAACCATATCATTATAGGTATATTCCTCAATTTCAGGCCTAGTCCTTTCCCTTTTAGGAGGGGGTTCCTTAATAGAAGAAGAAGAGTCAAAATCATCTTCTGACCTTGAAACTAAAACTTCTCTTTGTTTTTGCTGAGGTGGAAGAGCTGGAATTTAAGCTATCAGAGAATCATTATTTTTCATTATCTCCTCAATTCATATAAGAGGAGGTAAATCAAGGTAAAATCTAGGAAAGTCATTATTTACCTCATTTAGCCTTGTTTCGAACATCATCAGATTCCTCCTTTTTTCCTTGTTTTCCAAAACATCCTTCTTGAAGTAAAAATTTCTCACTACATCTTCATCGTCCAAAGGCTCATGAGGGGGAAACTTCACCCAACTAATCCTCTATGCAAATACCCCCTTGATAAAACCCTCTGCATTGTAGAATGTAGGAGAAGTATCCAACTTGAATTGCTTCAAGAAGGTGTTGATATCTTCAAATACCTTCTTACCAATGGTGAATTCTAAAACTTTAATGAATCTGGGTACAAGAGTACCCCTTCTCTTATTTTGCAAGTATTCCCTCTCAACTAACAATAATTTCCAGAAAAACTCAATAATAATAACTCTATTAGGTACAAAAATGTAAAATATATGAGGAGGTTGCGGACAACCATAAACTCTGAACACATTGAATTCATCAAAGAAATAAAAATCAACCCAGTTGTGATCAAAGGGCCCATCAGAAACCTCATGAGTTGGCCTTAAAAACTTTCTCACCTAAAGACTTAGCATGTTTATGTCCTTACCCAAAAGATTCATGATGGGGGAAACAATCCAATTCTGAAAATATATAAAAATGGGGGCCGAGTGGCTCATATCCCACACTCTTGTCTAACACTGCACAAGCATCCTCTCTCCAAATGGGGAAAAATTCTCTAAGTACAATATGTTATCAGCGTTGAAATATAAAATCAAATGACATAATAAAGAGTAATGTTTTAAATCAATTACTGCAGGGTTCTATTGGATAGCAACCAGGCCTTCATGTAAGGCATTCACCAAGTATGCTACAAATTCATAGTCTATATTAACCTCTAGGTTCTGTATTGCTATCTCCATCCACATTATATCAATTGTAACCTTATCCTCCACATCAAATCCCAGAACCTTGCAAAACCCTTGAATTGTGTACATAAAATAATGTTGGAAACCTTTAAGGTCAAAAGGCTCCTCTAAATTGTCAGGAAATAGGATAGTATTTTTATCATGTCCCCTAGGCATGAACCTAGGCGCCACCTTTCTTCTCAAGACCCACCTATGGCCTGCATAATTCCTCTTTTCTCTCTCAAAGTCAATTTTGGTAAATTAACACCAATGATCCCAAAAGCCTCATTTAAATTCCTTATGTCAATTATCACTAGGGCTTTCTGGTTTGCCCTTCAAATAACCTTGGTTGATGAGAAATATCTACCGACTAATTCTCTAAGGAACTCACATTAATAAAGACTATTATTAACTTGGCCAAATTCAAATCCCAGGGATTTGACATGGGAGGGCCCTTAATTCTATTATTGAAAAAGTAATAAAAAAATCTCATCCTGAGGCAACAATGATTAGATTCCTACACCTAAAAGAATCATCCCCCCATTCATGTTCATTTGCGGATAGTGTTGGTAGTCCCAGGTAACAAGTCAACAAAATCTTGCCAATATGCCCTACTTTGCCCCTTTTTAGCAGAACATGACCCAGACGTAGATATATTCTCTTCACTCATTTCTCCTAAATCCAATTTAATAATTAACAAAACCTAGAAAAACCCCACTAAAAAGCTTTCTCAAGAATAGAGAGAAAAAAAACACTAATTGTTCATGAAAATCACCCCCAATAGCATTAGACACTTGCTTTGTAATTTTGTTTGTGTACCTCAAACTCTCGACTAAACAACTCCAACTACGATTGTGCAGAATGAGAAACAAAATCTCAAATTTTTTATTGTAATCTCAAAATTAACTCCGTCGTCACTTGAAAATTAATGTCGAATGGTTCAACTATCAACTTTAATAGCCATGTTATAATCCTTTAAATCTTTGAATCTCAACCTTCGATCTCCATCTTGGTCGATGAGCATGGTGAGTCACACAACTTTGACTAATACATGTCAGCAACACACTATTACATCAACTCCATATGGTAATGACCCATTGTTTGTAATCCATACAACTACCCATGCAACAACCAATTGTGGGTCCATGTGAAATCCTCGTAAAATTGCAAACTAATTGAGTAACACACATAAAGTGTCAAGAGGTTGTGACTTACCTAATCTAGGCTATCAATTCATTTGATCGCAAGCTCGTAACCATTTTCCTTAACTACAATCTAGGCATGTGAGGACATGAGGCCAAAGGTCTTCAACAGGTGTCAGTACCTTGCTCAACCGCGGTATGCAACCATACCAATTTGTTAACCCCACAGTGACGCGATGAATAAAACCCATCAAGTGCATCCATCAGTCATAAAGAGTTTCATGTGTAACATCCTCACTTCTTCACAACCCAAAATTGGGTCCCACATAATAAGTTGTGAGGCTGTGACAAGGCACTACCATAGCATCTTATTCTTCCTTGCAAGCTCACAACCTTTAAACATATCCCTCACTAACCGTCGAGAGGATGCAACAAACCATTACAGTGATCACAAACATCCACTCATGGCATCACAGGTCCAAATGATTGTCTTAAAAAACCACTGGGAGAATGCGGTATAAGCAAATTTTGTTTACCTTTTAATTTGTTCAATTGTTGACACATTCATTTTTTGTGAGCACTTAAAAGTAGCGCCTAATTTTGTGCCCACTTGTTTAATAGGCATGCATTTAGGCACCATTGTAGGCATTAAATTATGCTTAACGTTGCACTTGCTTGCTCTTCTAGGTACAAAAAATGACAAAAATGACACCATCCCGATAAATAGCACTGTCATTTCAAAAAATTGGAGGATAAATACATTAAAACAATGGGTGTAAGCAAAAAAAAGTGCAAAAAAGGGAGCTAATCACAAGGATTCATTGTAGTGATTATGACTACAATGTTAACTTCCAAAAAAAATCCACTTCTTTGTATCACATGAACATTGCAATGATCAAAGTATATAAAGAAAATGGATTTGATGAAATAAGTTAGAAAGTACCACAAATAACATGATTGCTCATAATAAATATTCATGTAAAATGCGAAAGCTAAGACAATGCAAATGAAATATTTTAGAAAATGCCTTAATAATCTAAACTACGGTCTATGGAAGATTTGCAGTGAAATTTAATAAATTTCAAGAAAATACAATTGGTGAGGGTAATGTTGATTCCAACAATCTTTGTCAACATCCTCTTTGCATGCGCAAAAGGAGAGTTTATCAAACATGTTACAAACCTCCATCAAAGCACAGAGGATGAATGATATTTATAAGTATTGTAGTTGCAACTTGTCAATGACATCCATACAAAATATGGAATCACAGAAAAAGCTCTTGAATCATTTGATATAATGCTTCAAAGGATATGGTCTCATGAAATATCATGATTGCAAGATTTATACAAAATAGATTTGTTGAAAAGGCTCTAGAAACATTCATTTAATATGTATTAGACAGGCATGGCGAAGTTCAGATAGTTGGTAAAGTGATAAAAAAATTATTAATCGACTTAGAAAAATGAAGGCAACACAATATTCTTAGACTCAATAAGTCTTCTCAATGTTATGGAACATATTTTCCCTTCATTTTATTTTGAATCTGTTATCATTGGAGACGCTCAGTAGACATTCATTCTATATCTAGAATCATAGACGAGGAATTTGAATTCCAAAGGATGGTATTTACATAGCATGCAATTATTGTGATATATGATCAAAATGAATTTGTTGAAAGGACTTTGGAAACTTTCAAGAAAGTGCAACTAAGAGGAGTAAAACAATAATCCCACAACCTTTGTGTCATCCTCCTTGCTTGCGCCACAAAGGGAGCTTCTAAATCAGTGTATGGGCATGATGTAAGGTCAGGGGTCTCTTGCTAGAGAGTCAACCCGACTCTTCTCTAAGGTCTCTTTCTCTGACCTTCTAGGGTATTCTACACCCTAACCTAAGGGAAGTCACTAAAATCTTCACCTCTCACTCAAGACTCTGTCCCCATCAACAATTTATCCTTCCATGCTTACTAAACCTACAAGGGTAGATTCATGCTCCTAGCTAAACCAACTCATTCAGCTAATACACTCCAAACATATTCCTTCACTTTTCTTCCCTAACCAAACTATCACCAAGCTCGCTTAGGCTAAGAATTCCATCTACATGTCCAACACTTCTCCTACACTAAAAAAACCTAAAATTATGTACAAGGGCTCCTCTCATATTCTATCCATGCACATGTTTCTCACCATGGATTCAAGAACCTTGAGGAGCCATGCAATATAACTACCCAAAATGGATAAAGAACTTATAACTTGCAAAACAAAATAAAACTACACTACTGCACTTGGAAAAATAGACAATGAAGCTTAAAATATTAGACTAAGAACACACATTGTAGCTTCTATTAACTTCTTCAATCTCTTACAATATGCCTCTCTCTTAAAACAAAATACAGGTAGGTGTATAACCTATGCTCTCCAAAAAAATTTACAAACCTCTTGAATGCATGTATGGGCGATCATTTAGCAACCTCCCATCACTTTGGCTAGGTGTAAGTGCCCATTGAAGACAAGGTGACACGTATTGAGCCGTTATAATTGACTGGGCTGGTTAGAAAAGACAAAGCCATGATTTTTGGGTCATTAATCGACATCACCGAGCATCATTACCGAGCGTCAGAACAAAATGGACACCCGAAAGCAACCCCGAGTGACATCACTGAGCATTTTGAACAACATTCCTGAGCAGCATAGTGTAACCCGAGCAATATTTCCAAGCAAAAACACTGAGCACCATAGTTTCCTGGCCACCAGTATAAAATGAGCACTAACTTAGTGTCACTTCACAATATTTGGTTACTAGAGCCTCGGTTGGGTTCCCAGAGGTTTAAAAACTACCTCAACACATTGTAACCTAAAAACAAACAACTTAAACACTATGGTGTTTGTTCACCGAATTGACCTAGGTCATTACAAAAGTGGTAGAACAAAACACCTTACAAACCCAAAAATACTTTCTAACCTAGGTGCTCCTGCACCAGGGCATCACCAAAGTATAGAATAAATCAACATTTTATATCAGGCAGTCAGTTGGAATATTATAGTGGAGATGCATGGATATTGTGGGAGCATAGAAAGACTTTGAAACTATTCGGTGGTGTGCCTCAAAGATATGTCAGCTCAACAAATGAAATTAGATAGTTGCATAATGCTCATGAAATGGATTTTTTGAATCAATTTTAAATTTTTTTAAGAAAATGTAATTAGCTGACATGTCTACACAAAGTTTTCCCACTGTAAACATCACATACTAATTACTTATTCTTAGGCAAAAAGTATTAAATAGTCAAAGTTGACTTAATTTTTGCAAGATTAATTTTTTCCTTAGTGTGTGATGTTTAAGGCTGGCCCACAAATTGGAAGTTTGGGATAGAGTATAAGCATCCATTGAAGCATGAGGAAGAGAAAAGAATATTAAATGTTGAAACTACAAAAGTTATGTAAAATGTGGAAGCATTGATAAAAGCATGTCTTATTTGATAGAAAGACTCAAAGGTAACATCTCATGGGATGCAATGATTACAAAAGGTTACTAAGAATAATGATTATACTATTATGAAAGTTCTATCTAAATTTGAAGTTAATCCAAACACAAAATTTTAATCTCCCAAAACATTGTTTATGGGCAAGTATCAATGCATTGATAAATGCAAACTATTTGTCAAATAATACTATTGGCAATGCATTATTTGACATGCAAGGAAGGTGTAGAAACACAATCAAAGCCATCACGGTGTCGAATAAATCTTCAAAGTGATGTCATTTCACAACACAATGATTGTTAGGTTTGTAGAAAGTGGAACTTGTTAAAAAAGGTTTAGAAACTTTCATGAAAATGTAATGAAGTCACGTCCCAAAATATTTGCCAGTATTTACATCTGTGCCAAAGGAAAACTTTGTTAGGAATATTTTGTGCTAAAACAAAGAATAGATATTTTATTAAATGCTTCAAATGACAAGTTATTCTCTAATGCTAAGGTATGGAAATGTTCCTAGATGCTTGTATAATTTAAAATCAAGGTAAAAGATGGTGTCGTGAGATTATTTTAAAGCATGGTTAATAGTTTTGGAAGGCTACAAAGGAAATGCAACATTTCAAATTCTGAATGAATATTGTTTCTACCAATGATTGACATACTAATTTATAGGTGATGAAATAGTTAGTCTTTAAAATTGTTTGTTCATTCAAACATATTAATGTCTTTTGTGCTCAAAAATGGCCAGACAGTGAGATGATGATGAGTACAAAGGAAGGAGAAATAGATTAAAAACTACAGCAATAAAGATGGTGATTTTCTCCTTTTAAAAGTTATAGGTTTCCACTTGTCATTTTTTAAAAGTGACTATGCCACAAGTTTTGTAATTAAAAGTTGGTATTTGGGCTCTATCATTGTAAAAGTTCGGTAAATCCTACATTGTTTTCAAATAGGTAGTTACTCTAAGTAATCACTTGGGTAGTTATGCTATGTGTTTACCTAGGTGGTTATCCTAAGTGTTTACCTAAGTAGTTATTCTAAGTGGTTACAATTTAGTTATCAAAGAGAGCTTATAAATACAATCTCATGTGTAATGTAAAGGGAATTTTTACAGAGGGGATACTATGTAGAAATTTCCAAGGAGACTTTTGGATTTACACTATGTATAAAAGGGGTTTTGAACATGTATATTTTCAAATAGATAATGAAGAATTCATTTAGTCTTATGTAATGAATGTGTTCATAAGTTATTATTTCTTTTTTTTGTATGTTGAGTTAGTAATCTCTTTATGTATTGGTGGAATCCAATGTTTTTTCTAATCTATGTAATTGATGTAAAGAAATGCACTCATTTATTGGTATCTTGATTTGAATGTGTTGGCATAGCCCATCTTATTTTTTGTTAAGGTTTGTTATCCTTCTTTCATCAACATTAAATTTTGTGATTAAATCCTCTTTGTAATCATTATCTATTGTGAATCTGAAATGGCATTCGTATGTCTACTATTGGGGTTTCCATTATCTATTTTTTTAGTTTTCTCTTGCCTCCTTTTTGTACTTTCAAGTGAAAAGTACATAAAATTACAAATACCCCTATCATACGAGGGAGCTGCCTCTCTCAATCACAAAGGAATATTGTGGTTTACTACAATCTCTCCAATTGTTGGCACAATTATCATTGCTCACGGGGCAAACATGGCCAGTTTTGAAGAAGCACTTGCAGTGACAAATATGTTTACCAATAGGATCACAATAAATGTATAAGAGACTACCTTGTGTCCTATGTCGACAAACAAGGTAATTAAGCCCATAGGAAAAATGAAAAGGTCACAATGCATGTGAATAGTAGCTTGACACTCATCATATCTCTCCCTATGCAATCCATTTTAAAGAGGACCTCCTACATAACTACATTGACCCTACAAGATGTTGGAATAATGGAATGGTATGTATTGAGAGGGGAGGGGTGAATCAGTACCCTTAAAACTTTTTATCAGTTAACCCTTAGTAATCTTTCCTTGCATTACCCACCACATTGATTTTTTACCTTAAGCATGTAATATCAAAATATAAATGTAATTGCATGTAAACATTCATGAAATGTAAGTACACATGACACAAGAATTGGTAACACAGAAAACCCCTGTTAGAAGGTAAAAAATGTGGTGGGGATGAAACCCACAAAGCTTCACTATCTGCAGAATGGAAGGTGTCAGTTAAGGATACAAGTGTGATCACTTCTGATTATCTTACCCTGTTAGGAGTAATATTTTAGACTGGTTAGGTCTACTCGATTAAGAGATTTTAACAACACTGTTAAGTATGCACGCAGTTAAGAGATTTACAATAAGACTGTTAAGTCCACCTTCTTAAAGGATTTCTTCTATTTGCTACAATTGTTAAAGAGTAGTAAAAAATACTTGTTGACCTGATAGTATGCAATCTTGAATTGCTGAATACAAATCCTTTAAGTTCACAAGATATGTGTATCACCTATATTGATTGATTAATACCTTTATTCTTCTCAGTAGCCTTGAATCTTGTTCTTCATATTTCTATCTTTTGTGTCCTTCTGCATGAAACTCTCTGTCTGATCCATAAATGTCTACTGCGGCTACAATCATCTCATTCTGATTGATTAGTACATCTATTTATACAATGTATTGACCTATTTAAGTTTCACACTTTACAATAAAAACTCTATGATCAAAGGTTTACAACTTGACCTTGATCTCCTAGTTTGCATGTTTACAATCAGTTAGACTGATTAAAATAATTACATATGCTTTACTTGTACCTCAGGAAATGGTTTTAGAACTAACTATAAAGCTAATTATAAAACTAAAGTGCTTTATCTAACGCGTAACTCAGATCCACTTTTCTCAAAAATAAAGCTGTCTCTTGGTAGATCATGTTATTGACAGTCCAAAAATTGTTTCCTTGTATACTAATGAAAAATATAATCCTTTAGGATTATCAATCTCCCCCTTTGGCATTAGTATCAAAAACTGATATGTGCAAACTGAAATGTTCAGTATCTACACCATGTGTATACCTTGTCAATGACTCCCACTATGTGCATGCCTCGGTATGTACATGTTTCTCCTTTGTGTATTTCCCTCTTTAGCCTTTGACATGTTTTCCCTATTTACATTTTCCATTTTGAGATGTATACATATAATATCCCCTTTATACATATAGTTTCCCCTTTCACATATAATTTCCCTCTATTTTTTGAAAATAATGACAAAGGTGTAATACTTACAGCTTGTCAAGTATGTGGGCATGGGATTTTTGAATGTCTATCATTATCTTCTTCCATTTATCTTGGAGGTGTTCTAGGGTCATGAATTCCAATGTGAGTCTGGCATGCATGTCATATATACTCTCGGTAACAAACATTTTTGGGGTGGCAATCAATGTTTTTTGTCGAAGTCATGTGTTTCAATAGCAGTGTGATATTTGGGAGTAACATAGCCTTTAGCTCAGTTACCTCATCTCTGATTCTACTTTCAGCCTTTTGAATTTATAGTCTCAACTGTGTCACTTCTACAATCTTCTCATAATGCAATTGGAATGCATTCTCCTCGATTGTGAGACTTTGTGCACTAGCCTTAAGATCTTCATCCATCTTTGCTACCTTTTCACTATGCTCGGTAGTGAAATGATCTATTATGCACAACTTTTGAGCTAGTTTAACTACTTATGATAATATAAGTTCCATTGTAGTTACTAATTTAGAAATTTTTACCTTATTTTCTGCCACATCTTGGTTGATCTTTTTGGTAAGCTTGTATTGACACTTCTTCTTAGCACATTACTTAATGAATTTGTCTACATCTACATTATGTGATGTTATGGCATCAGTGAGTACTGCTAATTGATCAAGTATAGGAGCATTTTGATCAATGTCAGTGTCAGGAACAATCTGCAATAATATTTCTTTTGTGCTTTTCGGGACTTGTGAGTTCTTGTGCTCCTTTTTGAGCTTGTCTTGAATTGCCTTTCTTTTACAGAGTTCTCCATACTTGGTAAGTGACTCTGGATCTAGTGTTCTAGGATTACAGTCTGGTATATCAATAATATCATCTAATGTGACTGGAGCTTTGTTCTTCTTCTTCTTCTTCTTCTTCTTCTTTGTAAGAGTAACGGTGGAAGCAGGGGAATGTAGAACTATAGCAAGTTATTTCTCTGTTTCTTTTGCTTTAGGAGATTGTGTGGGAGGTGTGGTACCTTTTGTATGGTGCTCGATATTGACCTGTTGGTAGGTAGTAAATGTCTCTACATCAACCTTGTCTATATCTGCAGCCTTTTCACCTTCGGTGTTCTTTTCAGTGGCATCACTTGGTTTCTCCTCTCCACTTGCTTCTTTCTTTCCTCATTTGTATCTTTCTGCTTCCCTTGTTCATCACCCATGTCCATTGGTGTGTTTGCATTGGGTGTCTTCTCCTTTTCTTTAGATATGATATTGATATCTTGTATCAATAATGATATGTGACCTAGTACACTTACCTGTGCTACATCTGTGGTATTTGTTTCCTTTCCTTTCTTGGTGGCATTAGTTACATCTTCATCCTTCTTGGGTTCATCATCAGAGTCAATAAGAGTTATATCTTTGATTATGATCTCTTTTGTATCCCCTAATGATTATAAAATCTGAGGTATGTCATCCATAGCCTTACTTGCTTGTGTTGTTAGATCTACTGGATTGACATCCTTGATATCATTAATGAAGATGTGTTTTGGGCTCGGTGTGGCCTCTTTCTCTTCATAGTGAGGTTTCTCAGTAAGAACAAGTACTTTCTTGGGGGTATTTAATATTTCATTCCAAGTCTCATCGCTTTCTTTGTCAAGCTCTTGTAATTGACCCTCTAGTAATTTGTATGCTCTCATTTTAGCTAAAAATTTCTTTGAATTCTCTTTCATTGCTTCATCAATCTCTTCAACTTTTGTCTCAGGTGGCATGATTGTAACTAAGGATCTTTCCCTTATTTGTTTCTCTGTATGCAGTGCATAAGTCCACCTTGTTGATATTCTATCACTAAGCTCTTGTGGCATTTGCTTATTGAATTGTACTGGTACATACTTGTACGCAATCATTGCCTTAACTATGGATTCTTCAATCTTGGTTTGATCTCTGGGAGATAAGGTTAGCCATTGTCTTATCTTTGGGTGTGATATGCTTCTTATCTTGATCATTGATGCTGCAACTTCATCAATTATTTTAGGTATTTTGTTCTTTTCAGGTTGGAGTGCTTGTTCACTCTCATCCTGTTCAGTATCTTCCTTGTCCTCTTTTCCTCTGATATATCTTCTTCTTTTCCTTGGTGCTGATTTCCCAGTTTGAGTCTTTCTCTTATAAGTCCTCATTGTACCTTTCTTTTCTAGTAGTGAGTCTGCAACTTTTGTAGTCCGACTCCTAGTTCTTGATGCAACAGTAGTTCTTGATTTCTTTATTGGTAGTGCATTAGATTCAGTTGACTCAGAGTTACTTGACTTATCACCTTCACCGATGAGTGATTTTCCCTTGGTGTCATCTTTTTCTTATGATTCTTCATCATTTACCGATAGCTTCTTTTCAAGTGTTTTCGCCATTTTTGTCTTCTTTTTGTCAATTTTCTTCACTACTAAGCCAATATTGATTCTAGCCTTATCTTCCTTATACGTTCCAATTATTTGTATACTTATTCATTTAACAAGTATTCAATAGCCTCTGTAGCTTGATCAATGTTGATCTCATAATCGAGTGGTGGTAACCATATTGTTCTCGGTACAACTATTTGATTAAACTGGTGTCAGTATCCACTATAAACCATATGTCATATTTATATTGTTCCAACAGTTGTGCAGATATCCTCATTCTCTTTTGCATTATTTCCTTGAAGGTAGTGAAGTATTCATCCATTACTGATGTGAAATTTTCCCCTAGTGACTTGATATATTCACTAATATGTGTTGTTATTGGTCGGGTTGTGTCCCAATTGATATTACCGACAGATGGGAATAAATTTTGAAAGTAGAAATATATGCACATGAGGAGTGAACCAAACTTACATGAATTAGATCTGGCTGACCTAATAGTCCTCATGTTCTCCTCTATTTGCTTCGGTAGAAGCTCAGATAAGTCCAGTTGTAGTCCCTTGTTTACAATTTTATAGGCAGTGTTAATTGATCCACAAGCTATGTTGTTAAATCGACTAGCTTAGAATACCTTGTATCCAAGTACACATGCACCAAACTTCATCTCTGGGTCGGTGATGGTATTAACTTTCAAACCTCTATTGTTCCATACTACACCTGTCATCTTTTAAACCTCAGGGTGAGAAGGATGTTTTAGCGCTTTCACCTTGTCGGTTACTGGATAACCGGTTACTGCATGAATCACATCCTTAATGATTGGTTTTGGTTCATCCAACCACATTTTTCTGTCATGTACTCGTCTGAGTACTATCCAAATCCACTCGGTCTTGAACTCTTTCAAAAACATTAGGGCATTTGTTAATCCTTTCACCTCAATGTGTTTGTGTTCATCTTTAAGGTTTCCATCTGTGCAAAGCTTCTTGTAAGATTCTTTAACCTCAAGATCTCCGATCTCTGCAATCTTGCAGTGGATATATGCTCAAACATCTTCAACTAGCAAAACCCTAGGAGGTATGCTTGAGAACACTCCTTGGTCGTTGGGTTGTAAAGCAACCTCAGGGAAAAATTTATACTTAGGCTCTTCACAGGTTGTGTTCTTGATCAGATTGACCTTCTTTTCCTTCACATTCTTGATCTTGGAGACTCGTGATGTGGTTTCCATTTTTCTTGAAATTTGGGCTTTCTTCGTAGTGAATTGTGAGCTTAGTAAGTCTTGGTACTTACGTGATCTTCATTGTAGATGCTAGGAATCTTTTAGAGTTGCCTTTGGATCTTTTGTTAATCAATCTACAAACTTTTTTCTTTCAATCGCTCTCCTTTGCTCTATTGTTTTCTCTTTTTCACATGGTGAATGAAATGAGCTCTTCGATGCCCTATTTATAGAAAATGACATAAGTGGTGCAATAAATGCTTTAGCTACCACTCGATAACAATGACACTCGAACATTATACCAACTTCATCCTTGGTGAGAATACAATGCTCAGGGTTAGTGTCAACCTCGTTGCACTTTTCACATGTTCACTGATGGTGATCGATATGGAGTGAAGACTTCATTGTCTTTTACATGATTACAAACGATGCTCAGTTTACATTGACAACTTGGATTTTATATGTACATCAATGATGATTGGTGTGTATTGACTGACAAGATTGGATTCACATATTCATAACAATTAATACCATTGTAAGACTAAAACAGAAAGAAAGAAAAGAGAAAATGGAGAAAGAAAAGGATAAAACTAAAACAGAGGCTGAGGAAAAAGAGGCTAGTCTTCAGGGTAAGACTAATTCTGAAAATACTGGGAATGCTAAGGAAAGATTCAATATTGGAGTGGATCAGAAAGATAGAATCCTCTCTTTTGGGAAGTTCATGGCCATCATTGCTCAGGATATTAAGAAAATGAAGACTGATATCAATGAACAGGCTAAGATTGTGGGTATGATAAAAGTTGCTACCTTCGGGGAAGACTCCATGGCTACCAATCTGAAGAACTGGACTGAAGCCATTAAAAAAGGTGAAGCCTTTAGGGAATTGGGCACAAAAGTGTTGGCTATGGAGGATAAAATTAACAGCAAAGAGGTTGAAGTCAACAATATTGAGGAGCGTCTGTCCTCTCAGGAAGGTAAAATGGAAAAAATGGATCTGATGGTTAGAAAAATTTGGGAGCAAAGTTATAACATTCTGAAAGTGTCTGTTGAGAAATGCAAGAACTTGATGGAGAGATTTGAGGCCATTAGAGGGGAGGAGAGTAAGGACCCCAAAGAGGGGATGGGTACTGGAATCCGTACTCACTAAAGTATAAAGAAGAAAGATACAGATGATCTCAGGTTGTCGGTGGATAATACGAAGCTCCTTGCGAAGTAGGTGAAACATCTGATGGAGACCAGCGAGCTCCATGTGCACTTTGTTTTTGTTTTCAGGTTGTATTTTCTCCGGCACTGTCTTTTTCTATTTTTTGGATTGTAGGGCCTAGGGCCCCTGTTTCTCTTTTGTCCAACTTTTTGGCTGCTTGACTGATCAGCTTTGTCTATCTTTTGATCTTCTAAACAAGGTTTCAAGACCTTTCAAATCCTACTTTTACTTATTCAAAACAAGTAATACCATTGTGCATCTTCAGTCATGTTAATTTGGCATATTATCAATGAAATTTAGAACAAATATAAAATATAGCTTTTTATAGTGCAGTTCCATACTTGCTTGTATGTTTAGGTGGGGGTGGTGGAATCTCCTAATCCATTGGATGAGGTGTCCCCAACTATGGTGCTTGGTCCAATATCATCTTTGTGTGAAGCTTTCCTCCCATTAGCAAAAGTGCTTGTCTTTGTCACTCGGTCTCTGCAGTCCTTGCTTAGGTGACCGACCTTATGACAGTGTAAGCATACCATTCTAAAGTTATTCCACCTTTTATACCTTCGTATCTATTTCCTCATGCATTTTAAAGCTATGTGTCCATATCTACCACATGTTGTGCAATTTTCCCATGTGTTTTAATCCCAAACATATGAGTTACCAACTCTTCTCGGCTGATATGCATCTTCTTGTTCTTTGGGTTTCTATGCTTGCTTTTTCTTTTTCCTGCATTAATGAGATGTGTGCCCATGCATTTTTCAAGTAGAATAATAGTTTTCCGTGTAGGATTCCTTCTTTGGTTGTTTCACCTTAGATTTACATTCATGTGCTTTATATCCATGCTTGTTACAGTTATAACATTTACCTATGAATGTAGAAGTAGATTTAGGAATACCTTTAGCTTTTCTCCTACAAACATTTGAAGTGTGGCCTAGTTTTCCACATTGATTGCATGACTGCTTCTTTATTCTTGGATTTGTGTAGACATCTTTTTTATCAGCTCAATTTGATGATTCTCCATGCTTGGTATACCCTAGACCGGTATTTTTGTTGAGTCTTCTTTGTCCATTCGGAAAATCATCTAGTCTCTTTGTGTTGTCTTCATCTTTCTTGATCATATCATTATGTTGTTGTTGTATCCTTACTTCATGCTTTAGTTTCTCATTTTCTTCTGTTAGTTCACCAATAGCTTCCAATTTCCCATTGAGTTCTATGTTCACTCGGCTGGCCTCATGACTCATAAGAACTATTTAATTGGTGATCTCAATGTGATGTTCAGTAAGTCTCTGGATTTCACTTTCTCTCTCTTACAGCATTTCAATGATCTTCCTTCTGTCATCAATAGCTAATTTTCTTTCTTGTTTAGCTTGTCTAGCATTATACATAACATCAATTATCCTTACCATCTGTAGTACCTTTACTTGTTCAGTCAGATGTTGATTAATTTCATTAAGACTTTTAATGCTTCCTTCAGATGTGTCAGATGTAGATCTTGATGACTCAAACAGATCAGGTATCTCTTCTTCATGATAGTCTGTTTCATTTTTGCGAGATGCCATAACTTTTCTTTCATCCAACAGCTCTCTCATCTTGATTCTTCCTTCTTTGTATTTCTCATAGAAGATTTGTATCTGCAACTTATGATTCTCAATATTCTTATCAAGCTTATACCTTTCCATTATATGATCTTTTCTCTCAAGCGATTTAAACTTTTCCAAATAAGAAATCTAGCTTTGACACCAATTGTTGGAATAATGGAATGGTGTGTACTGAGAGGGGAGGGGTGAATCAGCACCCTTAAAACTTTTTATCAATTAACCCTTAGTAATATTTCCTTTCATTACCGACCATATTGCATTTCTACCTTATGCATGTAATATTAAAATATAAATGTAATTGCATGTAAACATTCATGAAATGTAAGTACACATGACACAAGAATTGGTAACGCAGAAAACCCCTGTTAGAAGGTAAAAACTATCATGGGGATGAAAACCACAAAGCTTCACTATTTTCATAATGGAAAGTGTCAGTTAAGGCTACAAGTGTGATCACTTCTGATGATCTTACCCTGTTAGGAGTAAAATTTTAGACTGGTTAGGTCTACTTGATTAAGATATTTTAACAGCACTGTTAAGTTCTCACTCGGTTAAGAGATTTACAATATGACTATTAAGTCCACCTTCTTAAAGGATTTCTTCTATTTGGTACAATTGTTAGAGAGTATTCAAAAATACTTGTTGACCTGATAGTATACAATCTTGAATTGCTGAATACAGATCCTTTAAGTTCACAAGATATGTGTATCACCTAGAGTGATTGATTAATACCTTTGTTTTGTTCGGTAGCCTTGAATCTTGTTCTTCATAACTAAATTATGTCTTTTGTGTCCTTCTGCATGAAACTCTCTATCTAATCCATAGATGTCTGTTGCGGCTACAATCATCTCCTTCTGATTGATTACTACATCTATTTATACAATGTATTGACCCATTTAGGTTTCACACTTTACAATAAAAACTCTATGATCAAAGGTTTACAACTTGACCTTGATCTCCTAGTTTGCATGTTTACATCAGTTAGATCGATTAAAACAATTACATATGCTTTACTTATTCCTCAAGAAATGGTTTTAAAACTAAGCATAAAGCTAATTATAAAACTAAAGTGCTTTATCTGACATGTAACTCAGATACACTTATCTCAGAAATAAAATTGTCTCTTGGTAGCAATAGTGTGAAAAGATGCAAAGGAAAATAAAGAAAAGGGATTACTATAGTTTGGTGATTTTAAAACAGGTGCTTCTTGTATTGCCTTCTTTATTCTTTAAAATGCTATTTGAGCTTCCTCGTTCCAGTAAAATTTTGCATCTTTCTTTAGCAACTTGATAATTGGTTTGACAACTTCTTCAAAGTTAGCTATGAATCTTCTAACAAAGTTTATCTTTCCTAAGAAAGGATGTAGTCCTTTTATATTTTTTGGAGTAGTGACCTTTTGGATAGCCTCTATTCTCTCAGGGTCTATCCTGACTCCATCCTTGGACACTATATGCCCTAGTAACTTTCCTTTAGTGACTGCAAAGTGACATTTTCTAGGGTTTAGTGAAACACCATACTCTAAAGCCTTATTAAATTTTTTATCTAGGTGTTCACAGTGATCCCCTGCCTTTTTAGAATATAGAGTCAAGTCATCTTGATAAATAACCATGAATAAATCAATAAATTCTTTAAATGCCACATCCATGGCTCTTTGGAAAGTTGCTCCTGTATTTATTAATCCAAATGGCATTCTAACATAGACATAGGTCCCCCATGGAGTAGTAAAAGTAGTTTTGAATTTCTCTGATTCTTTAACAAGCACTTGGTTGTAACCTGAGAATCCATCCATCATTGACAGCAACTCACAATTAGTTACCTTATGCAACATTGCTTCCATATTTGGTAGAGAATAGTTATCTTTTAAGGAAGCAATATTCAAGTTTATGAAACCTACACATAGTTTTATGTCACCATTCTTCTTTCTTACTGGTACTAGGTTTGAGACCCAAGTTGAGTGTCTGATGGGATGAATTATTCTAGCATCTTTTAACTTCATCAACTCCTATTGCATCTTAGGAGCCAACAAAGGATTAATAGGTCTCTGCTTCTGTCTGAATGGTTTCATGTAAGTTTTTAGTGGGATTTCATGTTGGAAAAGATCCTCTTTATAAGCCTTAAGATCTTCATATGACCAAGAAAAAACATGCTTATGTTTTCTTAGTAGTTTTATCAAGTTGGTTCTAACATGAGAGTCTAATCTTTTTCCAACGTAAACTATTTGAGGAGTGGTCTGTGAACCCAAATTTATTTCTTCTAAATCCTGAAGCTTGGCATTACTTATTCCTGATGTTTGTTCACTTTGATTAGTAAATAATGCCTCTAGTTCTACCAATCCCTTAGGAATTTGGTTAGAACTAAGCTGGACAACCTCAACCCCCAGTATATACTCTTTACCATTAATGACTTTAAGCAAATTATTGCAATCAATACATTGATCCTCATAATGGTCAAGGCGCTGAAGAAATCTAAGGATATCTTGGTCATCCTCAAACACTTTCTAGTTGTAAATGTTGTCTGGGACAACTGGTCTTCTTTTGACTTCCACAATTGATACCCCTTTAATGGTCATGTCATCATTTTTCAAGGCAACATTAGCCAAGAAATATGTCATTATGTTCCTAGACCTTTCTATCTATTTTATGTTAAAGGCATCAAAGAATTCTATTTGATCCCAAATAGCATGTCTATACATTTTCAATCTGTCATTCTTTACAACATATTTGGATCTCACCTGGGCTACTACTAACTTTGAGTTACCATAGACTTTTAGACATTTTATACCATGTTTAGTAGCAATTTCTAGTCCTAGAAACAAAGCTTCATACTTTGTTGTATTATTTGTACATTGAAAAGATAGCAGAAAAGAATATTTGAAAGTGGTACTTGATGGAGATATAAATAGGACTCCAGCTCCTGACCCTTCTTTAGAACATGCTCCATCAAAGTACATCTACCACAAACCATCACTCTGTATAGATAATTCCTTCACCAAAGGATCAACATTTTCACACTGGTGATCACTCCTTTTGATTCTGAAATTTTCCATGTCAATGTCAACATAGTAATCAATGTTAGTGTCTTCATGCCACTCAATCATATGAGGTGTTCTTCCTTCTCTAGACACTTTGACATTATTTCCAGCAATATTGAATGTAGCATATGATAAATCACATTGTATACGACCTCCTATTGAAGCACTCCACTTTCTTGATAATAGTATACCATAATGTGGTGGAATGTCAACAACAAGTACACTCATTGTTAAAACTATATCAGGGCATACAGCTAGCTTACAAGGCATAGCTTCAATGGTACCAATCTAAGGAATCTCAATGGTATCAATGTGAGGAATCTCAATGGCATACAACTAGCTTATAAGGCATAGCTTCAATGGTAACTTTTGGAGAAGTAGTTGTATTTAGAAAAATCTGAGGAATCTTAGATATCATCACTTCAGGTTCTTTTCCCTTGTTATTTGTTTTATTTTCAATATGCTCTGCACTTTGAATTTTCACTGAGGGCACACTGTTCAATACTGATAAAACTTTCTCTTTATGTTCTTTTATTTTCATCATTTCAAGGAATGGGACCTTCCTTTCATCTGAGATAAGTACTGTCCCATGTCTATTGGAGTGTATTTTGCATTTGAGGCTCTTTTTTTTTTCCACAACAATATTATTTTCTTCTGGCTGAATATGCACAACAGGTTCTTCCCTCCTAGCTTTCTTATTTTCCATTTTAGGGGAAGAAGAACTTGCCTCTGGTACTTTAGCCTTTTCTACATGTACATCTTTTTGTTCACTAGCTTTGTTTACTACCTTGACCTTAGGTTTATTTACATTTTCCCCAGGCCCATCCTTTTAAGGTACATATTTAGCATATGTTTTATTTTATTTTATAAAAATTCCTGATGGTTGACTACCAACATTACCCACCACTCTGTTTCTCAAGTGATAGTTTTTCCTATATTTGTTCACTAAGTCAGCAATGATTCCGGCTTTTTCCTCATCAGAGGCTTTTCTCACTACTGGAGTTTCCTAACTATTTTGGGCATGACACCTTATGTGATCATCCCTTTCTTCTTCCTCACTATCTAACAAGACCTGTTGCTGGTGGGCTTCAATATTTCCTTGCGAGCCATATATGTCATGATTCTCATCTTCTTCATCAGAATCCATATCATGAAAAGAATATGCATTATTCATACTATAATCACATGTATCATATTCATCTTTATCTTGCTCCTAATTTGATTTTAAATCTAAGGAAACAACACAAAAATCAAGATTGTGTGGTGCCTCACAGGCCTCACACCAGAAATCATTATTGCACATATGAATAATAGTTTTGTGTAAAGGATCAGGGGCCCTATTCTCAGTTTTCTCTTTTCTAAGTGGAGAGATTGGTTTACCATCCTTAAATTGGGTACCATAGGGGTAGTTTTGCATCATATTTTTTAGATTGTAATTGTTATTATAAGATGGCTTATTGTTTTGTTGAGCCCTATACTATGTACTCAGGTTCCTTCTGATTGCTTCTATTAATGTGTGGATCCTCTCTTTTACCCAACTTCCCTAATATCCTTCTGTTCATTTCTATGTTCAAAGCCATTTTATAAGCTTCTATTAAAGTCCTGCGATTTTTATCCCTTAATGCATAGCCCATTTTTGAATCAAAGGCATTAAGATAAGTAGCTAGACATACCTTTTGATCCAGTTTCATCTTTTGGAATAACTTATACATAGCTCACTGAAATCTTGTATTGAACTCTGTTACTTCTTCATTTGAGTTATTCCTAATGTTATTAAACTCATTAAGAAAAAAACCTTCATTAGTCTTATCACCATATTGATCCTTGAAAAGATCAATCAGTTCATCCATTGTTCCTACAGAACCATGAGATAAGCTCCTAAACCATTCCATAGCATATTCTACTAGAGATTGTACAAAAAATTTCATAAGTACATCTTCATGATTGATATTTAAATCATCTATAACATCAAAGAATTTTCTCAAATGCTCTTCACATGTGACAACATTATTACTTGAAAATTTTGGGAGCTTTTCTCCCATATCTTCTGGTATCACATTAGGATAGCCTGGAATTCCAAAGAAAGAAAATTGCTTATACCTCTCTGCAGGAAGAGGCCTCCTTTGAAATCTATCATTTTCCTTGGGAGTAGAAAATTTACTATGGTATTTGAAAAAAGAAGCTTTGTTTTTTGATGTTGTAGGAGGTTCTGTATCAGGAAAAGAAATTGTGGTTGACTGCAAGAAGTCAATTTTTCTTTTCATTTCAATGGTAGCAGCTTCTGCTTCAGCCTTTTCTAACATCTTAGCCACAGTTTCTTTTTCTCTTCTTATTTTTTCAAGGTCAATGTCTAATTTGGACATTTGCTCTGTTATGTTCCTCTGAGTTTTAGGCTTCTCAACTTTTGTTTCTGTAACTTTACTCTTTCCTTTATCTTTTAAGTCTTGAGAACCTAATTTTTGGTGGGTATTGGGAATCTCTTGGTCTTTGTGAGACCTCTCTATATTTCTTGTAGCTTGATGTCTTAAGGTTCTTTTCCTATTCTTATCAACATCTTTTTGCTCATGTTTTTTCTTCTTAAGTTCTTTTTCCCTTTTTATCTGTTAGATAAGGGCAAGATGTTTCATGAGGAGTCTGTTAGAAATAGGAAATGCCCTATTCTCCCAAGAACACCTGCATGCAAACCTGTCACAAAGTAGAAGCAAAGACAGAAGAGAGAAGAAGCTATGGCGGCCAAAAAGCCAAAGACATGATATCCATGTTGAAAGAATAAACTTCTATTATCAACAAACTGAATACAATACAATCTCCTTCTTAAAATGCAAAGAAGTGAATCCTTATAAAAGGAATCATGAAAACCTAAAAGGGAAACCCTAAGTTTAGCTAAAGAAAACTAGAGTGAATAGGTGAGTTATTAATTAGATCATAATGATTTAATTAATAACCCGATAGACTATTACTCTAACACCCCCTGAAGATAAGCTTAGGGAGAAGCAAAAACCTAGGAAACTACTACAGAAAGCAGGAAAGATGGGTCCCGGCAATAAGGCCTGATCAGGAACCCAAGAACAAGAAATAAACTAGATGAAAGAAATTGAGCCTTCAATCTAGGGAAAGTCCCAAAGAGAGGAACAAGAATGAGCAAGAAGCATCTCCGAAGCATGAAGCTGTAAACTCTGTCAGAAGAAACTGCTGGAACCCCCACTGAAGTACATGACCAGGTAGAGAAGACAATGTCTAAAGAGCTAATCAATCGAACCAAGGAAGCAATAGAACCAACAGGTGAACCCCCCCATAATGTTGAACAGGGAGAGGTGACAGGAACACTGAAATGCAATGCCAGAAACATCTGTAGAAAGAAGGACCAGGAACACCAACAGTGCAACAGAAGGACAAGCACAGGATAAACGGTGTCACCGACACACAGCATGGGCTAATGTCATGGAAGGTACACTCACTTGACAAAGGTGGATGAGCCTAAAATGGTATAACATCATAACCCCCCATGGCACTTTATAACAGAGTGCAAGTACAAAAAATACACAAGGTGTACAAGATCTCAGAAATGCAGTAGGCACTTTATCACAGTATGTTTATAGAAAAAAGATGTAATAGAAGAGAAACAACAAGCTCAAAAGTCAGAAAGAAGAGTGAGCCAAAAGTACAGTAGAAGAGATTCCAAGACCTGTAAAACCCAAGTAATCTGCCAGAGTGCAAAAACTGCCAAACTCGGAGGAGAGATAATCTAGAGCAGAATCTGGAAAAAATACCCTTGCAACTGAATAGTTCACTGAACCAGCTTTCCGACGATATCTAGTTTGCCAAAAAAGGATTCTAGATGAGCAAGATATGGCTCCCGAAAAGGCAAAAACAAATATCAGAATTTAACAGTAGTAAATGCTATCAAAATAGAAAAACCCAAAACCCTAAGCTCCATCATCAAAAAGTGTTCAGAAAGAGATTTCCGACGGTATATGGAAGTCAGAAAAAGACCCCCGAATGCTCAAGATAGAGCGAAAACAGTCTAGGAGGGTCAGAAAGGCCCCAAAAATAGGCTTTAAGCCCCTGGGGCTGAAAAAATTAGGCCCCTGGGCGCATGGCACGTGCAAGGGCTGGGGCCGAGCCCCTGGTCCGGCATATGACCGGCCACCTAAGCAAAGGGCCTGCAGGGCTTAAAACACCCGCCGGGCGGCGGTGGCGATCGTGGGCACCGGGGGAAGCGGAGGGGCCGATGAGGCAGAGGCCGGCGGAGCTGTGAGGGGCCGGGAGTGGTGGTGGCCAGGCAGCGGGGGCCGTGGAGCGGTGGAGGCGCGGTGGTCACAGGGGCGGCGTGGGTCGGTGGTGGGGAGGCGGCGCGCAGGCTGCGCGCCCCCAAAAAACACTGACTGCACCAAAAATCTTTTTAAAAAATAATTTTTTAAAAAAAAAATCTCAAAAATCGTGCCCGTACGGCCCTAATAGGCCAAGAAATTTCTCCCAGATGCTTCGGTGTCTAAAACAGATGTACCTTATATGGATTCTAGGGTTTTTGGGCCTTCTAGACGCAACCGTGAGGTCAATTTTGGTCTAAAGTGCCCCAAAAAACAAAGAGCCCCTAGAACCAATGAAAAATACTAGAAAAGACTGGAGAACTTCAAACCCTCGCTTGCTTCAACAAAAAATAAACAGCCAGCTGCAGGATGGCTCTGATACCATGTTAGAAATAGGAAATGCCCTATTCTCCCAAGAACACCTGCATGCAAACCTGTCACAAAGTAGAAGCAAAGATAGAAGAGAGAAGAAGCTATGGTGGCCAAAAAGTCAGAGACATGATATCCATGTTGAAAGAAAAAACTTCTATTATCAAAAAACTGAATACAATACAATCTCCTTCTTGAAATGAAAAGAAGTGAATCCTTATAAAAGGAATCACGAAACCCTAAAAGGGAAACCCTAAGGTTAGCTAAAGAAAACTAGAGTGAATAGGTGAGTTAGTAATTAGATCATAATGATTTAATTAATAACCTGAT
>MU224528.1:2437842-2500403 GCA_018584345.1 Thuja plicata
TGTCAGATTTATGCAAATTTGGGTTTTCTGCATTTGAAACTCAGTCGATTAAAGTCAATTAGGAGAAGAATTTGCCTAGTAAAATAGGACTTTGAGGATGAGAAAATGCACCAAAATTGATTAGGTTTTTAGGTGCCAATTTTGGGGTGTTACAGTCACATCTTCCTCTTTAGGCCACTCAAAATTCTGAATACTCTCAATTTGAGCCTTCTGCCTTTCCCACCTAGCATTTGTTATGCTTTTCACATCTGAGATGAACTTATTGCAATCTTTCTCTTCCTTTATTGCTTCATCCAGAATCTCGGTGTACCTCTCCATATCTAATTCTCCTTGATCAGATATATATATATATATATATATATATTTATTTATTTATTTATTAGGAAGCACATGATCAAATTCTGATCCCCATAGCCCTAATGGCTTGATTTGATCATCCTCAGTTCTAATGAGAGGTATAAACCTACTATAACTTACCCCAAACATATTCAACCTTGCCTCAATTTGATTATCTTTCCCTCTGAAGAAGGACAAGGTGGCCCCAATATGCTCTATCTCAGTACCAACAAAAGTTACTATTTCTGGCAAATCTGACCTTAATGGTTGCACAAATACCAACCTCTCAAAAAGTGATATCCTACCGGACCGGGTTAAATAGTATGGATTCAAAATTGACAAAAAATTAGCGACCTTTGCTTGTAGGCCTGACAACTTGCCATAGGATCCATACACCACATCTATCTTGTCTTTAATGGTGTCAATTCTATGCTTCAAAATTGAAGTCAATGCTCCCAAAACAACACTATTGTGCTTTCCAATCTCTAGCTCTATTCCAGTAGCTATCTCCCTTGTATCCTTTGTTTGGATCTCAATATCAATTACTTCTTTTGGCTCAACAAGAGCAGGCTCTGTTACATCTAGTAGTTGTTTAGTAAGCTCAGCTATGAGCTTCTCTTGCTCTTTGATCTTCACTAATGCTAACTCCCTGTCTTTAACAATATCACTAGTGAGCTTTTACAATTTTTATGACATTTGAACTGCCTTTGCCTCATTGAGCTGGGCAAAGTGAGTCAGCACTTGGGATATTTCCAAATCCCCTGTATTTTGGAGTTTCCATACAATTTTATTACCTTCCATCTTCTCCTGAATATTTATAAGGGATGGCTTTTGATCCTTAGGACCTAAGCTCCACATTGCAAGTGCCTGGGATTTAGGGTTATATCTAAACCCTCTTATTATATCCCCAACCTGAGTTTCTGATGAATATTTGACATCAGGTTGTTTTCTTATTTGATCTATTATAAAAGCTAAAGACAAGTCCCAGTCTTCTACTAATAATACCCCGCTGGCTTTGACCAATTGTCTTGCTTGTTCTGGTGTGATTTCCTTAGATTCAGGATCATAATCCTGCAATGTCTGTAGAGCTTCTTGGGTGACTAGATCACCACATGCCAATTATAATAGTTTTCCAACTTGTTGTTGCTTATTCCAAATGAGGAAATCTTTGAATTCCTTTGTCTTAATAAATTTGTCATCCTTAAGGAATTCCTCTTGATGTATCAACCTCTCATCTATACAAGACCTAAGAGGTAGCTCCTCCTCTTCTTCTGCATCCTTTTGCAATTTTTTGCCTGCCCTGAACTATTTTATCAATAAGTGATCATAAGGCTTGTTCCCTGTTATAAGGGCAGCAATTCTATCTACTCTTTTCTCCTTCCTCTTAGAAGGTTCCACTGTTTCCACCCTCTATTTCTTTTGTGGGGGCTCATTTGTCACTTCCTTCTCAGGGACCTCAGCCAGGTCAATGATATTCTCTTCTTCTGTTGCCTGCTCTTCAGCAATTGCTTGATCAAATGGAGGGGGCCAGGTTCATAGTATTCATCACTATCATCATCATACTCTGATAACAAGTGACCTTTATGGCCTTTCTCTGGAACCACTTATGCATCTTCTAGCTGATTGCAGAGGAGAGTATGAGAGTTGACCATAGCTTCTAGCCTTTTCAAATAAGGCATATCAGGGTAAAATCCCCCAAATTTCAAACCTTTTCTCTTGACCTGCCTCTCCAAGTCCATAATTTCATTGAATTTTATGGCTCTCCTATCCACCTCCTCATCTTCTAAAATATTTCTTATTAAATCTTCCTCCATACACTCTTCATGTTCTTTAGTGTAGGGGATAGTTGGTGTTAGCAATTTCTTGGCACTGAGGATGAAACCCTTTGTATCAACATATATGTGCAGGGCCACATTCATCCTATAATGATTCATCCAAGTGTTTACAAGGTCCAAAGCTCCTTTTTCAACAGTAAAATTATAAATTTTGAACTGCCTAGGGGTAAATGTACCCTTCCTGTGTGATGCTAGGTGCTCCTTGTCTGTCAAAATGAGTTGCTTGATGAATTCCATTGCAGCTATCCTTGGTGGTACGTGGAATGGAAATATATGTGGGGGTGGGAGAAACCATAGACCCTCATTATTGTGAATTTCTTCTCATAGTAACAATCCCCCTAGTTGTGGTCTCCTGGCCATTTGTCGATATATTGGCATGGCCTCAATAATTGAATTACCTTGATAGGAAACCTAGTTTTATCAACTCCTAAGCATTGAAGAATTGGATACACTATCCAATTTTTAAAAGCACAAAACTCCTTCTCTCTTGAGGTGTAGTTCTGTACTCTGAGCTAAAATTGAACAGGGTTAGGCTGGTTGTGGTGAAACCTTTGGGGCTATAAATATTGACAGTTCATGAGTGAGGAGTTATAGTACAGGATCAGATGCATAAGGAATGAATAATGCATAAACTTAGGGTGATCATTTTTACTTTGTATATCTATAAACCCCTGGTGCATTTGATCTATGATATACTTAATATAGTCATAGTTATAAGTGGTATGGAGGCTCTGCATATTCAGCACCATCATTAAAATATCTGAGGTAATACTCTCTGCTCTAGCATCCTTTCCAAGCACTCTGCATGGTACTTATGATATGTATTTGATGTAGAAATTTAGGTCCTTGTAAAAATATGGGGTTGCTCCTAGCATGTGTGCTATTTAGGTTTTCATTTTCTTAGGAACGTGATGTTCCTTGATCAATTTGGTAGCAACGCCAGACTCTCTAGTATACCAATTCTCTAGGCTCTTCAAATTTATCTCAGTAGTCATCAGGTAGTAAACATTGAAGGCCTTCATGAAGGAATTTTATTTCAAGGTAAGTAGGAGTTTTCCATCGTCCCTCTTAATTGTTTTGGTCAGGGTATCATACCTACTGGCCAATTCTAAGATGAAATCAACATCTACAAAGATGTCAGGAATAATCAACCTGGCTAATCCACAGGTCCAAGGGTTTGAAATAGGCATGGGTTCATCACTATTGTTAAAGAAATAATTAAACAGTGAATACCCTGATGAACCCAGAGTTTTTGCATCCCTAATGTAAGACATATCATCAATTAAGACTTCAACACTAACCTTTCTATTCTGGCTCGAGCCTGGAAGTAAAGTGAGAAAATCGTTTGAATAATTTCTCTTTCCTTTTGATTCATCATCAACATTGTTGCTTCTCCCACTAGTGGACACCATACTCTGTGCTTGACTCATTTTCCCTTTCTGTTCTATTCTCAACAGTTTATCACCAATATTGAAACAAAACTTCTCAAAACCCTCACTACAAGCTATCAAATACTCTGCAATCTGTAGTCCAATCACTGAAAACACTGCAAATCACAATCTCTATCAAATTCTGAATCAAGAAATCACCTTTTTGAATCACTTGCTGCTGGAGAATTCAATTCTTTCTCAGAAAATACTAAAATCTCTATAAACTCTTCACTCTGAGAAATTGGAAGCTGGTAAGAGTGAAATGATAACAGACATGATTAATTATAACTGATAATTCAATGCAGATGTCTCTTCAAACTGGTAAACTTACAATTCAATCATTTTCACCATTATTTTCACGCACTATCACATCAATTTATGGTTCTATCCGTTGCATTTAAACTGATAGGTAATCAATTTATGATGAGTTCTTTTGCATATAAAACCTTATAAAATTTGAAAAGAGATCAAAATCAGATCTGATTGGCTACATTAAATCATATTACAGCTACTTTTCCATCTGTCAAAATCTTTGTAATCTTATTGGTCAGCAATTGTCCATGATGGCGCCATAGAAAAGTCTTTATTTAACTCTGGTTTACTTCTAGTGACCTAGCGACTAAATGATCTCCTTGTCGCTTAATATATTTGCCAACTACAGTTTCTCACTGAGACTTAGCGACTGTCGTAGGATCAAACTCTTGATCAACGGTTATCCCCATGTCGCATGATCTTTTAACTTAACCTCTCTTCTTATGGAGACATCGCGACTAAGCCTTTTCTTAACCATTCTTCAAACTTGGAGACTTGGCAACTGTTGTTTCTCTATGTCGCTGAACCAACTCCCTAACTCATGTTTTATTCGGAGACCTCACAACTAGTCATTTTAGTCTCTTAATCGCTTGATTATTGTATCTTTATGATCTTCATTTGGAGACAATGCGACTGCCATTGATTTGGATTTCCTCTGCATTTGACGGTTGTCTCTAAGTCTCATAATCTTCATTACAAACCCTAATCTTTCATGAGACTTAGCGACAAATGGACGCGTGTCTGACTTTTCCTTCTTGTCTCTTAATCTCTAGAGTCTACTTGACTTTTCAACTCTATACCGCGACTACCGTCCGATCTGGTCTTTATCAATGGTTGTCGCTGAATCTCTTGATTTTTGACTTAACTCATCTTTCTTCATGCGACTGCACAACAACACTATTATTTAAACTGACATATAACCTGGATTTATCTAGAGACTTAGCGACTATTGAATCTCCATGTCTCATGATGATTTTTAAATTGCATCTTTAATCAAGAGACTTCCCGACTACCATCAGATTAAAAATGAGATGAACGGTTGTCGCGTAATCTCCAGTTCTTTCACTTAACTCACATTTGATCACGAGACTTGGAGACAATAGTAAAAATTTAACACTTCAACTTAACTCATAACCATTGGTTACATCCGAAGATAACGCGACTGAGCAAACTCGAAGTCGCCATATAAAATCACTAACTCTGCTTTCATCAGGAGATAACGCGACCATCGTTAGATCATATCTGAGATCAACAGTCTGCGCTAAGTCTCATAACCTTTTAAGCATATTTTATTTCATTAAGAGACTACGTGACCAAATCTTTTTGCTAAGTCTCAAGATTATAAGGAATACTCGTTCTTTCTCATGAGACAAAGCGACTAAAATATTAGCAAATGCAAATAAACTCAAACTTAAGTCATGAAAAGGTAACATGAAAATAGAACCCACTTGAGAATTTTAGGGCTTTCTTTCATTTTTGAATAGAAATGACTCTAGGGTTTAGGTTTTCTGATATTTTCAACTAGGTTTTGAGTAAACACAACTCCCACAGAGGTATATAAGCAATTTCAGACATGATTTTTTAAACTTCTGGGCATAGGAATGACATGCATCTTCAAAATTTTACAGGTCAAACTCAAAAACTGGAAATACAACCAACAAGATCAACCATAACTACTATGATGTTGCTATTGACGATCTTCTTAGAGATGTAGAGAGGAGAGAGCTCACCATGGAAAGGTGAGTCATTAGGTGAGAAAGTGATATTTTGGATTCTCACCTTCTCACTCGGGGGAGAGATAGGAGTGATAATGACCATATTCACATACACACAATAATTAGATGAGGGGAAGATGCAAAGATGGAATTTAATGAAAAAAAACCAAGACCAAAAAGTTATGTTTTAAATTTTGAAAAAGTTTTAAATAAGATTTGAAATAAAGAGGCGAGTTCATGTCAAGTTCACCAAAATATTATACAGAAGGAAAGTCGAACCATTGTGAAGGGTTTTTAGACCCCCCAAGGACTCGATAACATACTCTCCACTAAGAGCTATATTTGGGACACTCTGATCTCAAAGTTCACTCTTTGGAAGGGTAATGCATGTGTGTATATAACTGACACAAATTAAATGCTAATTTAGTGTTTAGATTATAGAGGGCATAAACACACATTTTCAAGACTTATTGGTCAATTACAATAGCTCTTTGTCTAGGACATGTGAATTGGTCGTGGATAATATTGTGATGCACAAGCATCCTATATGAATAAAAGTATAACACTTGTACCAAAAAGTACAAAACTGTTAGGATTTTGGTCTGTAGATTAAGTAAACTGAAAGGACATAATGCAAAAAGTGACAAAAGGGAAATAACTAACAAAAAGGATAAGATAAGGGAAAGGGATAATATACAAGGTCCAAATATGAAGCCTCTAGCAGATCTAAGTTTGTCTTCATTGTACTTGCACATATATGACCAAGGAGGAAATCTTGAGTTGAATGTGATAAGAGGTTTGCCATGGTCAAACCCCCCTTTTTGGTGTTCCCACCTCCATGGACAATCAGATAGATATTTATCAAATTAGATAAAATAATATAAAAAGGAAATAACAATAACAATATAATGAAATATATGGTACGACAATGTGAATGATATAACTTGGGAAGAATATACTTCCCTATAACACTAGAAATGATGAGTTTTCTAGAGTGAGGAAGAGTACGAGCCTCCAAAGTTGGCAGAGTTTTGCAATAACTAAGTTTATAAATTCAAAAAATCCTTCAATCTTACCCAATGAAACACCAAATAACTCCAAGAGAACTTAAAAAAATCAAGGAGCAAGCATTATGATTCTCCTCTAAAAAAATGTTTGTATTGCACCAATTGCTATCAGGGATCCCCAACTCAAGCACTAACACATCTTTCTTCAATCTCTTATTGAAGAAATGAACAAAGAGATTGCTATGATGAAAGTGAGCAAAGATCAACCTTCAACATATGAAAATTTTAAATCCATAAGGCCTCAATGATTGGGCTTGATCATTTCATGAAGGGAAAATATCATCCCTTAGCCATGACCCTCAATACTCGATTAAGAATGGTTTGTCAAACATCGGGAATCAATGTTAGATGGATTTGTTTACCCTTTAGATACCCCAACCTTTGATCTTTGATCCTTGGTTTCAAATTGATTTTCCATCCTTTACTGATCATGCTTCGTGGTCGTTCGTATTTATGATGCAACCCTTGACCCCGCCCTACACTGTATTCAGTATAGAACCTCGATCTTCGAGGGTCTTCATTCTTGATTTCTATAAGGGTGTCAGGGGTATCCTATCTCCGATCCTAGATATAAGATTGAACCTTATTCAAGCATTTATTTAATTGTGAAATGGATAGTTTTGATTCAATAAAAGGGGGTGTTATGAGAATTTTAATAAAGAAATGGTGACGGTGTTAATGAAATGATGCCTCTAATAATATATATCCCTAACCTAGTCGGTTTTGTGTAGATGAAGTAATTACTGAATAAAATGTGGTATGAATGAAGTATAATTTTCTAGGATATTTCCCTATTACAAAGTTTGTATCCATAGATAGATAACTATAGACATAGATCTAGGCCATATAGACCTAGACAAATTCTTGAATAGAATGTGTAATCCAATTGGCAAGAGTTATTGAGCCAAATTTTTGGTAAGGTTTGGTTTGATGCAAACAATTGCACCTCCTATATCTCTCCTATCTTTAGATCTAGTGATGACATGTGCTGTCATGACTCCTAAAAGACAAATCTTTACGATTCTTATATGTTAATATACTATTATACAAGTGCATTAAAGTGTTACCTTTTGTCATTATACATAGTTTTAATTTAATTCATTTTTTTTTTAATTCTCTAAACAATGTTTATTGATTCGGGTCAAATTATTTGTGTCCTATGGTATTAACTAGGTTCCCTATTGAGTCATGTTCAAATACACATTAAACACCACAAATAACTAGTTATAAAATTAAAATTAAATGTCTAAAAAAATATTATTGAAAGATAATAATTAAAAATAATGAAACATAAAATAAATAATATAGAACATTCATAATATAGTAAATAAGTAAACTATATATATTATAAAAGGATAAAATAAAATAAATATATAAACAATACATTTTTAAATATTGATTAAACTATACCGATATAGGGGAATAAGGAAAGAATCCCATCATCATGGGAGAATGGTAAAAATACAATAAATGTGTAAGACACTACCTTATGACCTATGTCGACAGATAAGGTAATTGAGCCCATAAGGAAAATGAAAAGGTCATCATGCATGCAAATAGTAGCTTGGCACTCATCGTATCTCTCCCTATGCAATCCATTAACGAAGAGGGCCTCCTACATAACTACATTGGCCCTACAAGAAGGATCAACCATAACTACTGTAACGTTGCTATTGGTGATCTTCTTAAGGATGTAGAGAGGAGAGAGCTCACCATGGAAAGACGAGTCATTAGGCGAGAAAGTAATATTTGGGATTCTCATCTTCTCACTCGGCGGAGAGATAGGTGTGATAATGACCATATTCACATACACACAATAATATTTTTTGATTTGTAACAAATGATTTATATTTGTATGCCTGTTCGTGATTTGTGGTTCCCAAGCTTCCAATGACGAGGGTTAGTAGCACCGATTTGCAATGATAGAAATCAAAGACACAAAACTACTAATAATGAATACTTAAACATAACCAGTAAAATGTACAAGCAAAGAAATGAAAACAAATGAATGCAAACCCCAAAGTACTTGAAGCTTCTATTGTTTCTCTCTACTCCTTCTGAAATGTTGTTTTTGATGCTCATTATTGGTGTGGCAGCGTCTATGACTTGATAGGCGTCGAGAATTTGATAATTGAAATGACTGTGTGATCGCAAGATGGCTTTGAATGCTAGAACCAAACTGACAGAGTAATGGCGCACGAGAGCTTGAAATCTTGGATCCTTCAAATAGTTATGAAGGGTTTATTATATAGAAAATAAGGATGATATAAACGGTTGAGATCAATCCCAGAGATAGGGAGATGAACGATTGAGATCAAAGGGAACTGGAGAAGCCATCATTAAACTCCACCTCTTCAACTGAGAGAGAGGAGATAGATTTTGGTTGATTGAAGAGCTAATTGTAAGTCACCTTTTAGAACTGAAGAGGTGGGTGGAGTTACCCATGTGAACTGGAGAGATGGGTGGAGTAACCCATGTGATCTGATTAAGGATTATCTCTTTGAAAATAAATAAATATTTAATTTATTTATGTAATTAAAGTTTTCAACATGTGAGATAATTGAATTCTTTTTTATTTAGAATTGCTTTATTGGATGAAATTAAATTAATTCAAATAAAATTATTTTAATTGGAAGAATTTAATTAGTAAGTTCAAATCTTTCAATTTAAACTATAGGAAATTGAATTTAATTATTTAATTAATGGTAATTAATCAATTAAGGTTAATTAATTAAATAACATTAATTATTTAATTAATTTTGAGAATTTGATTAGACGATTTGGGGAATGAATTTAGAGGAAAATAGATGATTAATTAACGATTAAAAAACCATTAATTAATAGATGAAAAATAGTGTTTTTAATGTAAAGTTGCAAGCCTATCTATTTTAGGGTGTCTACATTTGCCCCTCTTTTATGCAATGTGATTCATCACGTTGTGTCAAAGAATTTTCAGATTTGATCCTGCCCCAGCTTGCCCCAGTGATAGCAAGTGGACTATATGCCCCCTCAACAAATTAAGCATAGAAAATGCATCAGATGAGCATTAATTTGTTGAAAATGTGAATCACTATATGATGATGATGAATGCATCCCTATGTTAGTTATGATGTTATTGATGATGGATGCATTGATTATATGATCTACTATGCACATGTTTTGAATTTTTCTTATGTAATAAATGAATGCAATCTACTATGCAAAAATATCTGAGTAATGCATGTGTTAGTTAAAAGGAAGTTAGTTTGGAATGTTATCTGGGATCGATTGATAGATATGAATTGATAGAAAGGATGGTTGACGATTGATAGATATGAATGGATACAATAGATGGGTGACCCAAGTCGCTACCGCATTTCCAATTTTTGTCATCATTGCATCTTTTTATGAAAGTCTGAAGAGTGTCCAATGCATCCAGACCACATACCATCTGGATACCACCATGACCTCTTGATAACCGAAAGGAGTACAAAGATCAAATAGAAAGAGAACTTAGTGCGCCCAAATATTGACCATCTGAGTTTAGCTATGTTCCCTGTTTGAAAAGAAAGAGAGCCAAAAGCACCCAGATATTGACTATCTAGATACCGCTTTGCCCTCTAAACAATCCAAACAAAAGAAAAAAAGAAAACCAAGATAGAACTCCAATGCACCCAGAGTCCATTTGGATAGCACTATGAGCTCTTGATTTTGAAAAGAAAGACCAAAAAACCAAGATATAATTCCAATGTACCCAGAGTCCATCTGGATAGCACAGTGAACTCTTGATTTTAAGAAGAAAGCCCATAAAATCTGAGATAGAAATCCAATGCACCCAGAGTCCATTTGGATACCGCTATGATTCTATTGGTAAATAAACAAGCAGATAACAGAGAAGGAAAGTCCAATTCTTTCCCAGGGTTAAGCTCAGATTGTGGAACTGCGTGGCTGTTAGATAAGTGACAGCGCCTATCGCATTTATCCTAAATCATCATGGCCCCAGAAGCGAAGTGAACATTTAATAGATAGGAATCAAATAAAATAAGATATGATCCATCATAGCTACTCTCCTCACTTGGTGGATCCTAGAGTTACGGAAGAACATAACCGCGAAATATAGACTGACATCTGACCGACTGACTGACCTAGTCAACATTTCTTATTGTTCCTTGATTCAGTTTGATTCTCTTGATTAGATTGACTCTCTTGATAGGCTTGATTGGCTTGATTGTTTTGATTGTGTCTGGTTTCAGTAATAGATGACTCATATAAGACTGACTTGTCTAGTTTTAAGCGTATCCATCACTGTCTAAGATGATTGATTAATTGATTGATTGATTTTGATCATTTTGGTGGCTGGTCAAGCTGTGTCAGGTGGACCTAATGCTGATTTTCAAAGCTCATGATTGTGACATTTGATAGATTGGCTTGGTCACCAGTTTGCTTTCTGATAGATTTGATAGATTGATAAAGTTGTGTCATATGGGCCCAATGCTGATTTGTAAAGCTCATGGTTGTGACATTGATTGACTGGGCTTGATCACCCTTTGCTCTCTTGATAACCGAGTCAATTTTATTACTTGGGATTTTATAATTTTTTTATTGTTTTTTATGAAGATTGATTTTTTTTAAGGATATTTTGATCTTTTTTAGGATTTTGATGAGTTTTCTGATTTTTGGGGATTTTTTTAGGACATTTAGAATCGCCCCCTAGTCTGGTGGACTAGTACTAACCATGAATAAGTGTTGGCACTCAGAGGGGTTTGTTCTTATGGATATAGCTTGGGTAGGCCGCCTTGCATGCGAAGTTTGCTCAAGCTTTTGATCTTGGATTCATTGATGGTGAAGCTAGATTTGAACACTTGGCGCCTGTTTGCCAGGTTTTCACCAAAGTACCTACTCAATAGCACCTATTTTCTAGGTTTTCATTGAGAGAGCGATTTTGTTTCTCTTTACTTTTTTTCTTTTTAGATTTTTTTTTGCTGTCGCCAAGGTGCCTGTTTGCCAGGTTTTCACCAAGGTAACATTTTGTATTTTTTATTTTTTGGGTATTTTTTGGATATGTAGATATTTGCCTTAACCATTGAGACCTCAAGCGTAGAATCTCTTGAGGTGCATGTTGTTTATGTATTCGGGGAGCTAACCTCCTTCTGGTGTTGCCAGTTGGTATGCCCCACTCTGGGTAGAGTTGACAATGACATATGGTCCTAGCCAGTTAGTCTCAAACTTTCCTACTTTCACTCTTTCTGCTTGGTTCTTTTGATTTTCCATGAGGACAAGGTCTCCTACCTCAAATTTTTGTGGCCTCACCTTCTTGTGATAATTCCTTCTAAGGTGATTCTGATAGCCTTGTAAGTGGTTGAATGCATGTTGTCTTCTTTCGTCTAGTAGTTCCAATTCACTGAGCCTTGTTGCTCTGTAGTCTTCATCTGAAACTAGGTTCTTTAATGATATCCTTAGGGATGGGATTTCCACTTTGAGGGGTAGGACCACCTCTAATCCATATACTAGGGAGGAAGGAGTGGCTCTTGTAGGTGTTCTCATGCTAGTTTTGTGTGCCCATAATGTAGGACTAAGATGTAAATGCCAGTCTTGCCCTGATTCGTTAACTATTTTCTTCAAGATTTTCAAAATGGTCTTGTTTGTCGCTTCATCCTAGCCATTCCCTTGAGGATAATAAAATGAAGAGAATCCTTGTTTGATTTGGAACTGTTCACATAGCTCTTAAACATCTTTGTTTTGGAAAGGTGTACCATGATCTGTCAGGATGGTTTGAGGAATTCCATACCAACAGATGATATGGTTGAGTATGAACATTGATATCTGGTTTCCAGTTATGTAAGTGAGGGGAATCACTTCCACCCACTTAGTGAAGTACTCTATTGCTGCTATGATGTATTTGTGTCCATTTGTTGAGGAAGGTGTAATTTTGCTAACTAGGTCAAATCCCCACATAGAAAATGGCAATGGTGAAGTGATAGGATTTAGTTCTTGGGTTGGTGCATGGATGAGATCTCCATGAATCTAACATTGCCTACACCTTTGTACATACTTGTTTGCATCTGTCTCTATTGTTGGCCAGTAGTATCCCATGTGGATAATTTTTTTAGCAAAGTTGTTGCCACCTCTGTGGGTTCTACAAATTCCTTTATGTACCTTGTACATAGCTCTCTGGGATTCTGTGGAAGTGAGACATCGTAATAGTGTTTCATCTAGACTTTGTTTATATAGAGTAGTTAGAGGATTATATACCTAGAGGCTTGGCAGATGAGAGAATTTTCCTGGTTCCTAAATAAGTCGGGAGGTAAGACACTAGTAAGGAGGTAATTATACACATCATGGTACCATGGGGTTTCAGGACCAACAAGGACACATGTTGATTCTGTGATTGGTGCTTGATGTGATGGCATCATGAGTTGCTCCACTAAAAACTAGAATTGGGTTTCATTTCCTGGCATATCGATCAGTGATGTTATGGTAGCCATCGCGTCAGCGGCTTTGTTTTGAGCTTGTGGTATTTGCTCGAAGAAGATGTATTAGAACTTAGTGCGCAACTTATCCATCTGTGCTCTGTATGGTATTAGCTTCTCATATTTTTTCATATAATCATTGTTGACTTGGCTAATGACCAACTGTGAGTCTCCGTAGACCTTAAGGTTCTTTATTCTCCATTGAATTATTGTCTTTAATCTGATGACCAGTGCTTCGTATTCAACTATGTTGTTTGTGCATGGGAAGTTGAGTCTGAAATATTGTGGAATTGCATCATTATTCGGAGTGATGAGCACTATCCTTCCCCCGCACCATGGTTCATGCACGACCCATCAAAGTATAGTTTCCATACCTCGATCGCTGGTTGTAGTGTCATAATAGACTCATCAGGAAATTCAGAAATGATGGGCTGATGATCCTGAATAGGTGCCTCTACTAGTTGATCTGCAATCACTTGTCCTTTGATGGTTTTTCTATCTATGTGTTCAATGTTAAACTCACTTAAGATCATTACCCACTTTGCAAGTCGTCCAGTGATTGCCGCTTTGCTTAGGAGATACTTTAAAGGATCAATATGTGCTATCAACTTTGTTTGGTGACTCAACATGTAATGCCTCAACTTCTGGGAAGCGAAGACAACTGTGAGGAATGATTTTTCAATTGGTGTATAGTTGAGCTCATATCTGACCAATGTTCTTCTTAGATAGTAGATGACTCTCTCCTTGCCTATGTCATCATGTTGTGCCAAGAGTACGCCTAGTGTTGATTTCGTTGCCAACATATACAGAAGTAATGGTCTACCTTGGACTGGTGGCACCAATATAGGAGACTTGAGTAGATAGTCCTTGAATATTTGGAATGCTTATTCGCATTGTTCTGTCCATATAAATTTGATGTCTTTGTGTAGTAGATGTTGGAATGGATGGCACTTGTCTGCTAGCTGAGCTATGAAGCGCCTGATTGATTGGAGCCTTCCTTGTAACCCCCTTAGTTGCCTTAGGTTGGACGATAGTGGCATGTCCAATATTGCTTTTAATTTATCTAGGTCGACTTCAATGCCTCTATGTGACACTATGAATCCCAATAGCTTTCCTGATGTGACCCTGAATGCACATTTCTTTGGATTTAAACGAACCTTGTATTCCTGCATTCTGTCAAAGATGGGTCCCAATACTTGTAGATGATCCTTTCTAAGAATTGACTTGGCTAGCATGTCATCAACATAGTCTTCTATCGTCTTGTGGATGAGATCATGAAAGATGGTTGTAATGGCCCTTTAATATGTTGCTCCAACATTTTTTAGACCAGACGACATGACGTTCGAAGAATAAGTGCCCCAAGGACATGTCAAATCCATTTTATGTTGGTCCTCTAGCACAATCCTTATCTGATTATACCTTGAAAATCCATCCATGAGTGATAGCATCTAATGGCCAGCTGTTAGATCTACTATCATATCGATGTTTTGGCAACGGAAAGTCATCCTTGGGACAAGCTTTGTTAAGATCTCTAAAGTCTGTGCAAATTTGAATCTGACTGATGTGCTTTTTAACTGGTACTAGATTGGATATCCAGTCTGCGTATGGGATCGGTCTTATGAACTTAGCATCTAGGAGCTTTTTCAATTCTGCCTTGACTAGTAACGCAACATGGGGATGCATCTTTTGCAGCTTTCGTTTGACAGGTTTGGCGTTGGGTAGCAACAGGAGATGATGCAACACAAGCTCTGGATCTAATATTGGCATGTCTGAGTAGGACCATGCAAAGTTGATCATCCTTTCCTTGAAGAAACTGATGAACTGTTCTCTCTCCTCCTGGGTGAGTGATTTTGCTAAGTAGATGTTCTTTGGGTTCTTGTCATCTCCCAAGTTGACTTCTTTTGTTTCTTTTTCTAACAATGTTGACTTTTCCTTTGTTAAGGGGATGAATTCCTTCTTTCCATATTCTAGCACCTCAGTGAGGTTTTCACTAGAAGATACATCTTGTTTTATCTTTTTATCACTTTTTGTGTCAGTCAGCGCCTTTCATTTTTCACTTACTGATGATTCCTTTTTCTTTTTCAATTTGTTTTGATGACTGTAAAGAGGATCTTCCTTTCCAAAGTATGTTGATCTGTTGAGGTCAATGGAGAAACTTGCTTTATGATCTCCTGATGGCATTCCCTCTCTAAGTCCCATGAAATATGTGATAGCCTCATCATTCTCAAAGACATCCATATCAGGCGGTCCTTGTTGATCCCACTCTATTAGTTCTGGGTGTACAAGACATAGGCCTCCGTGTTGGGTTGACTCTGTTTGGTGGAAGGGGACTATAGAAATGGTTCCGACAAACCTAGACTGTGATGTGGACGCACCACCTAAGGAATTGTTATCAATATGTTTATCGATGCAAGGTTGGTCGTCAATAGTTAATTGGTCAAACAGATCATCAAGGTGTATGGTGGTGGTTGACCGAGGGGAATAGTTTGGTATTGAAGGTTCGGAGTTGTGAAGGGATCTCCACTCATACTTGTGCGAGTTAGTTTTGCTAGAATGCTCGTCGGATGTCTCACTTCCTTTTTTATCGCCGATTGCTTGGTTGTGGTTTATTCGAGATTGAGAGGTCCCCACTTTGCTGGGAAACAACTGTTGTACTATGTTTCTTATCAAGACGTGTTCTGGGTTTTTCCCCCGTGTAACTTTGCTATTTGTTCTTGATCAACTTGTATGTCTTGGATGATAGGGTTGGTTCTTTGTTTCCCATAGCCTAACCCTCTCTTGTTTCTCTGGGTTGGCAGGAGAGACTGTTCCATTAATCCTTGTTGTCTTTCCCCCAGACCAGTTGTATCATCATACCCAAATTTTTGTAATATTGTATAGCCAGTTCCATAGTTCGATATGTGTAAGGGTTGTTAAAGTGTCTCTTATGGATCTCAGTACAACCATGTATTGATATCTGGATCAAAGGGGTTCTCCTTTGCAATGTCTCCCCACCTGACAAAGGTCATGGGTGGGCATTTGAATACAACAGGTTCAGGGATCTCCACCATTGGTACTACTTGTGTCATGTCATATGATCTTAGGTTTTGAGGCATGTTTGTGATAGTAAAAGCCTCTTCATAACTGTATTCACCACGTCCTTTATCTGTGATTGATATTTTTCCTACTTTTCATGTGACATCCTTGGGAATTGAATCTAAAGAGGAAGGGATGCTTGCATCTTGGTTTGAGGGTACCTGGTTATCAGTGCTAATTTGGACCGCATTACAATATTGGAAAGGATTTGGATCTCCCTTAATGATGATCTCTTCTCCCTAGTGTGGGAACTTGATGCACTGATGGTATGTTGAAGGTTCAACTTGCATCTCATGTATCCATGGTATCCCTAGTAACATGTTGTATCCCAACACAAGATCTAGGATCTAGAAGGGAGTGTTCTTGACAACTGGACCAATCTAGACAGGTAGAATGATAATACCTTTAGAGGATCTTTCCTCTTCATCGTAAGCTCTAATATTGATCCTTCTTATGATGTTAATGTTAGATTCTAAATAGCCTAATTGCTTGATTAAATTTAGAGTACAAATGTTTAATCTAGCCCACCATCAACAAGGACTCTACGGATAACGCTTTTGTGGGCCTGGACAAGCAAGTGTAAAGGATCATTGTGCAGGGGTTTATGCAGAGACATATCACAGTCTGTGAATGTTGCATGTTTGTTAGCTTCTATATGGTTAACCATCATTTGGAAGCTCTTAGGGGTTATGTCCCTTGGGATAGCTGCATTCTGAAGGGCTTGGTCAAGTGCCTGTTTATGTTGCAGAGATATGCGCAAGAGGTCAAATATGGAGATTTGGGCAGGTGTACATTTTAGCTGATCCACTAGGCTTGTCTATGGATATGAGGTTGCTTGAGGGTTGGATGGTGTAGTAGATGAGGAAGATGCTCCTTGAAAGACAACTCTTGTATGATGGGTGGTTACAACACATTTGCTACCTTGGTCTCTGATAGTGATCGTAGCCACATGGCTATCTGAAGGATTGAGGCAATTGATAACGTTATCACTGTTGGCATAAGTATAGTTGACCTATTTGGACTATCCACTAGACCTGAAGGTTTTCCCTTTACTTTGATCATGAAATGTGTCATTGAATATTGTATGATCATTTATTCCTTTGGTTTGGGTGTTTGTCATGTTGATGACCCCTGTGTCAATCAGGTCTTGGATAACGTGTTACAATCGATAACAATTGGGTGTTTTGTGTCCCTTCACCCAATGAAACTCACAGAAATAATTGTCATTGTACCACCTTGGCTTGATTGCACCATGTTCATATTCCCTGATTTTCAGGAGAGTGATAGTGTTAGATTGTCTCAGCTTTCGTAAAGATGATTCTATCGACTCTCCTAACGGTGTGAAGTCTTGTTGTTGGAATTGAAACCATGGTTTGCGTTGATCTTGTTGTTGACTATTTGACGTAGTGGTTGCTTGGATAGGGGGAGGTTGGGTTTGAGTGTATGCTTGTGGAGTGGGCATCGTAGGTTGTTGGTTGGCCACATGTACGCCTTGTAGTGACACTTTGGGTTGTGCGTAGTTGACTGTCTTCACATCAATGACACCATTGTTGGTGAAATTTTTGTTTTTATTCCACCACTTAGCTTTGTTCATTGTATTTTTGCTTGTATTCATTTGGGTAGGATCTACAAGGATTCCTAGTTTGACTAAGTTATGCTCACAAAAAACTCCTCGTTCGATGAGTTGTGTAAAGTTCAGAGCTAACTGCAATTCTGTTGTGAATGACATGTCTGGAATCAGATTGTCAATGAACATGACTATTAGGTCTTGCTCAGGCACATCATACGTTATTTGGTTTGCAATATTCCTCCATCTTTGTTGGAATTTCACAAAAGACTATCCATCCTTTTGTTTGATATCACAAAGGTCCTTGATGCTAACCTTGCGCTCTATGTTATGATGGAAGTGAGTGATGAACTTTTTAGCCAAATCACCCCATGACATAATGACATGAGGTAGATGTGAGAACCATTCCATTGCTGGTCCGGCTAATATTTGTGGGAATATTTGCATTAAGTATGTCTTATCATGTGCGACTTCAACACAACTAGCAAAAAACTCTCGGATATGTTCAATAGGGTTGGTATTGCCCCTATATTTGTCAAATTTTGGTACAGAAAAGTGAGTTGGGAATGGAGACATGTGAAGAGAGTGATCAAAGGTGTATGGGTATAAATCCTCTACGGTGTAGGATTTAGTTTTCCCATGATTTTGCATATCCATCATTTGGGTTTGAAGGTTCTTCACTTGTTGGATCAACATGTTTGTTTGATACTGAGGCTGATGTGTGACATTGTACCTCTGTGTTGTAGTAGGTATGCAACTGTGCCTCTACGTCCCTTGAGTAGGAACATAGGACCTCATCCTTGGGACTTGATATTGATTTCCCACCGCATGATTCTAAAATGGGGGCACGTGAGTGGCCCAAGGTGGGTTTTGCTGTGTTTGTTGTTGGGGTTGGGGATGTTGTTGTTGTTGAAGATGGGGTTGATATTGCTACTGTTGAAGCTAAGGTTGAGGTTGTTGCAGCTGAAGCTGGGGTTGAGGTTGTTGCTGGATGAGAAAAGGCGTAACCTTGGGTGGGCATTGACTAAAAGAGAGACCTACAAAGATAGATCCATGTGGGAATGATGTATTGACCCCAAGGCTAGTAGGGATTGACTAGAGTAGTGGCATGGTTGCAAAAAGGTTACTGCTTGTTGGTGGGATGGAAGGCATAGCATGAGAGCTTGATTGGCCAGGCCATAAGACTGAAGGTGGAGGCATACTAGTGACCATGTGTACACTTAGTTGGGAGCCTGTCATGCTTTGAGTGGAAGATGTGCTTGCTTGGTTTGCACGATTGGTTTGATTGGGTATCGCCTGTGCCAATGTCGGTATTGTCAAATGTGGGAAAATTTGAGAAACCACAGGCAGTATTTAAGAGGGCTGAGTAGTGTTTTGACCTGCAAGAGGGTTTTTGGGCCATATGGATGACATACTAAATTCAACGGGGAGTTTGACTCCCTTCTTTATCAGCATGGCAAAGAAATGTTTAGGGTTCCTATCTACAACAACGTCAACTACTTGCATAGAATAGGCATCTTGCTCTATATCATCGAGTTCCTCTTTTGTGAGATTTTGGAACAAGGCTGGCCCACAGAGATTTTCAACAAATAGAGAAGACCTGGTATTTATGAAAGGATTGTCTTCTCACTCTATTTCCCAAGCGGGGAATTTGTTGATATATGACTCATCAGGTTGTGTTCTAGCCTTTGACCTTGTGTAAGGTCCTCCATGAGGTGTTTGAGACATAGTGTGGTCCAAATTTTGTGACTAAAACAAGTGATATAAAACAAACAAAAAAGGATAACCTTTCTAAGGAAGTCCAAGTTATGTTTTGGACAAGGGTAATTCTAAGGACAAATGTTGATTTATCTTGATCTCAAAGTTTTGATAATGTAAGAATAAGATTGTCGACCTTTGCTTGGGACAAAGTCACTGATAGAGATAATGATGATGTTTGAAATAATGGGATCAAGATATTTTGAGTATGAACTTTCAAACTAACAATGCTTGGACAATAACCGTGCTTTCAAAGAGTGGATGATCTTTAATGTTTAGAGATTCACACAATGTTCTTCATGTTTTTCTGGGATAGACACTGGTCTTTGACACAAAATGGAGGGTATTTTCTAGGTTTTAGGTCAAAAATGGTGTTAAAAAGTATCTGGTCAACTGCGGCAAAACTTCACCGATTGCGGTAAAGTGACTCAAAAATAGGCCTCACTGTCTGACAATTTTGATTTTCTGGAACAAGGCTTCTAATTTGAAAGATAGTTGATGTTGACAACCCTAGACTTTAACACGTTTGACTCATTTTGACAGTTTTGATGTTTGTTTTTCATTTTGGAAACTTATCAAAGAATAAGCACAAAAGACAATGTGTTTTAAAGAATGTAGACTGACACATGTATGTTCTACAACTTTTTCAAGTCGCAATGTTATCACAAGGTCTCAACAATGAATAGTCAGATTTAATCTAAGTCAATGGCTTCAAAATACAATATTATAGGCTTAATGCTTGAATGTTCGTTAGCTCACACAACAATTGTCACACTACTAGGACACGAAGGTCCACGACGTAGGCGCCCATGTTTTTGTTGTTGCCAGGTATTGTTGTCGTGGAGTGAAGATCTCTTTCACTACACAAATACCTTGGAACACATATGTTGGGAATCTTGGGGGGGAATTCTGCAACCCCTTGCACTATAATAAGGTATATGTTTGGAGGTAGATCGGGTTGGCCTATAATTAACAAGGTTGTAGTAAGGGTCTGTGGTGTCTATCCAATCGGTTTGTACACGTGTGACTCACTTAAGAGCCTAGTTGACCATGTTGGCTCCTTAGGGATATTCGCCCGATCCAGACTATCATCAACACACCTCGCCTGAGTTTGGCTACATAAGACAAAACTTTGGTTCGCGCCTTGTTTATATACCGATCATAAGGATTACCGGTTTAAGGTCATTCTCTGAGGAAGAAGCGCATTCCCCAGACATGCCTTTCTAAAAAGTATAAAGGTTTTTAATCTAACAGATTGTGCAAGTGCACCCAAAACTCAAGACACAACGTAAATCATTTAAGCTCTGAAAGTTTGAAATGTGAAGTAAGCTACACCACCATACAAGCACAAGCGTTCATTTTTAAGCCCAAAAGTAGGTGTTGATTGCTTGTTCAATTTTAATGCACCAAATTGAGATATTCTTTGCCTTTATTCAATTTTAATCTCCACGTCAATTTTAAGCACCAAATTCTGAAATGTGAGGTGCGAGATGTGTGACAAACATTGTTCTTTTTAAACCCAAATCGACAAGCGAATGAATTTTATGTTGTATTGTTATCTTGTCTCCTTGATTCAAACCTATCAAAGAAAGTGTTTAGTATCTCAAGAAATGAAAGCTTTTCAATCCAAGACAACAGAATATCCAAAAACTCCAGGATTATTGAGATTGCTGAAATTAATGGCGACTTTATACTTACTTGCAAATCTCTTGATTGAATCAATGTACCTTGTGTATGATTCGCTTTAATCTTCAGCTGCGATTATGAGAATAGCCCTTTGTTGTGATCGATAGTTGGTGGTTCTCCTTATTGCAACTCTTAATGATCTGGCACTCGATATACGTCTGATTATCCTTTTGGCCATTAGTCATTTGCTCAATCCTGCACATAAATCAAGAAAGAACACACAAAAAGAAAACTTTTCAAAGATATTTATTTTTAAAAAAATATTTCTCTGAAAAAATTAAAAAAATAGAGAATAAAGTCCCTCTATAATTTCAAGACCTTTCCAAAAATGTAACTTTTTTGATAAGAAATGTTGATTTGTGTCAAGAACTATTTTTTATGAAATATCATAAAAAAATTGTAAAAAATTCAGAAAAATCTTAATTTTGGATTGTAGCTTTCTTACATGAAAATATACCTGCAAAAACAAATTTAGATCATAATTCCTTAATTTGTGCCCTAGGGACCCATTTTATCAGAAAAAACCAGTTTTAAAAGATCTGTTATTTTTGCAAAATAATTTCACAAAAATTAAAATCATAGAGAATAAACCCCCTCTATAATTTTAATACCTTTCTAAAAATGTAATTTTCTTGAAAAGAAACTCTGATTTGTGCCCATAAATGACTTTTTATGAAATATCATAAAAAATTTATAAAAAAAATTAAAAGACTCAGAAAAATTTGAATTTTTATTTGGGGCCTCCTTAGATCAGCATCAACCTGCAAAAAAATTTCATAAAAATATTCCTTGCGATTTGAAAGATATGACCAAATTTCACATGGGCTGTAAGTTCACGTTGGGTTCACCAAAATGTACACCTATTCGTGATTTATGGTTCCCAAGCTTTCCAATGACGAGGGTTAGTAGCACCGGTTTGAAATGATAGAAATCAAATACACAAAACTACTAATAATGAATACTTAAACGTAACCAATAAAATATACAAGCAAAGAAAGGAAAACAAATGAATGCAAACCCCAAAGTGCTTGAAGCTTCTATTGTTTCTCTCTACTCCTTCTGAAATGTTGTTTTTGATGCTCAATATTTGTGTGGCAGCATCTATGACTTGAGAAGCATCGAGAATTTGATAATTGAAATGACTTTGTGATCGCAAGATGGATTTGAATGCTAGAACCAAACTGACGGAGTAATGACGCATGAGAGCTTGAAATCCTGGATCTTTCAAATGGTTATGAAGGGTTTATTATATAGGAATTAAGGATGATATGAATGGTTGAGATCAGTCCTAGAGATAGGGAGATGAACGGTTGAGATCAAAGGGAACTGGAGAATCCATCAGTAAACTCCACCTCCCCAATTGAGAGAGAGGAGATAGAGTTTGGTTGACTGAAGATATAATTGTAAGTTACCTTTTAGAACTGAAGAGGTGGGTGGAGTTACCCATGTGAACTAGAGAGATGGGTGGAGTTACCCATGTGAATTGAAGAGATGGGTGGAGTAACCCATGTGATCTGATTAAGGATTATCTCTTTGAAAATAAATAAATATTTAATTCATTTATGTAATTAAAGTTTTCAACATGTGAGATAATTGAACTCTTTTTGATTTAGAATTGCTTTATTGAATGAAATTAAATTAATTTAATTGGAAGAATTTAATTATTAAGTTTAAATCTTTCAATTTAAACTATAGGAAATTTAATTTAATCAGTTAATTAATTAAATAAAATTAATTATTTAATTAATTTGGGAAATTTGATTAGACGATTTGGGGAATGAATTTAGAGGAAAATAGATGATTAATTAATAGATGAAAAATAGTGTTTTTAATGTAAAGTCACAAGCCTGTCCATTTTAGGGTGTCTACAATATTAATTTCAAATAGGTAAGTACATAAAGATATTACATTTAGCATTCCAGCTATTTCGCTCCCATTTTTAACCAACTACTATCACTATAATCTTCTGCTAAGAACATAGAATATCATGAGCTTTTACAATAATCAAAGCCTATTTTATATATCTATATGGACCTATTCCCCTCCTTTTCACGCTTGCAGGTGCTCCATGCTTCCACCTTAATTATTTCCAAAGCCTCCATCGTCGAACATTTTCCCAATTTTACACAACTTCCTTCATTTTATAGCAACATCCAAAATGTTATCCCGGTGGTGCCAATCTGCCAAAATTCTGCATTTATCTGGGTCTACATGTCAAAATTCAAAATTGCCCTATGTTGGGCTTTGTTAATATTTTCCCACCTTCTTTCCTCCTCTCGACCCACTTTTCATCCTTGGCACGGCCACACAGAATACACATTGCCTTTCCTCCATTCAGGTCTTGGCCTACTCTACAACCTCCTTCATTTGTTGCCATTTGCCTCTAATATCCGTTTGGTAGGCAATTTTGTCCACTATTCCCCACCATTGCAGGAATGACACTGCCATATTCGTTTCTATCACTTGCATTTGTTGTAGTCAAAACCAGCTTTGGGTTCTTCCCATTCAAGAATCGAATCTAGGTCAAGGAGCAACTCCTTATCAAACATGGTTTCCACCAGCAGCTTCACATCGCATTCCTTCTCTCCCAACTACAATGCCCACATAATTATAATTGAAATTATGTCCACATTGGATCTCCTCTTAGCATGGCACTCTTGGAATTGGCTTCCTAAAACTGCCATTGTAGCCAGCGTAATGTCTTCATCCTTCACGTTGAGCAGACCCATCATTCTCTCTTTGATCACAGGCCCTTCAAAGGACTTATGTTGTTTCCAGGTGCGAACCAAAAAGGTAGCCTCCATTCTCTGCTTTGAGTTTTGATCTTTGCTCTGTTTGATTTGTGAGGATAGAATGTTGTAATCATTTCACAATAAATGGGATTTATTTCCCAATGAAACTTGATTTCTTAGGAAAACCAACTGTCTTTTCACAACTTGCCTTCACCATGCAGTTTCATCATTACTACAAAAGGCGTTGTCACCTTTCTATGCTCTCTTTGTCCTATCATTAAAAGTACTTAAATTCTGTCCCATCTTGAACTATAATCACATCATTTATAGATTGTCATAATCCAATTGACGTCATGCGAGGTGCATGTTGCGTATGAAAGAATCCATCTTGACAAATGGTTAGAATTCAAAAGACTATTTGAAGAGCTTGCACTAGACCAAGGAAACACCACAAATACTTCCACAGTATCATATATCTAACTATAACTCCCCTCCCATGAAGCTTTCATATTGAATGCTATTGATATTATCCATATTAACAACCCATTTTGACAATGTGTTTGCTTCCTTATTTCCTTCACGTCTTATGTGGCTAATTTTAAAATCTTTAAAGGATTGCAAAAGGGTAATAATTTCATTCATAATGCTAACCAATTGCCAAGCATGAATGGCCCCATTTTGGATTACATTCACAATGACCTGAGAATCGCCCTCTAGATGTAGTTTCTTAATATGTAGTTTCAAGCCTACCACTCTGACTTCAGCCACATTATTCGTCCCTTCATTTAGCTTTTGAGCAGCTATGGCTAGGATCTCACCTTTCCAATTTCAAGAAATAACCCTAGCCCTTAAGGGCCTTGGATTACCCTGTGATGCCCCATCAAAGTTGAATTTTGTCCATTCTGTGTCAGGTTTCTCCCATTCTACCACCTTATCTATGACATTTGCCCTCTTTGCACACCCAAAATTGCTCGATTAGATCCTCAGGCACGACCATTCAGAATGAAGCCTTCTATCACTTGTTGTGTAGGCCAATGTACTTCTCTATTTAAACAATGTTGTCTTCATTACTTCCTCTATTGAAGCAATAATTATTCTTTGAACTTTCTCCACTGATTCTTCTTTCCCTTGAAAGATTTGCCTATTTCTCTCCTTCCAGATCTCCCAGATAATGATTGAAGGACTCATGTTCCATAAAGGATATATAACTAATGGTTTAGCAGCAGTAGGCCAACACTCAAAGACCCCTAATAATGTCCTAGACATTGGGCACATCCAATTGAGTTTATTTATAACAATCTGCTAACACTCACTAGCAAAGGGGCATTGCAGTAAAAGATAATCAACATCTTCTATGGCTGAGTTGCACAACACACATTTAGTAGGCCCACAATAGCCAAATCTTTTCCTTCTTTCTGCATTCAATATTCTACCTTGCACTGCAATCCATGCGAATGCTCCCGCCTTTGAGAGGCAGTGTTTGTTCAAGCACAACTTGGTTGGCCATCCCCATTTATCCTCTCCAAGTTCTAAAACTCTATACCCCAGCTTCATAGAGTAAGATCCACTGGAGGCTGCACACCATATTAAGTTGTCTACAGTCCCAAAGAGTCTTACATTTATTGATTGGAATATCACCCACATAAGAGCATTATGTTGATCAGATAACCCGATAGGGGCTAATCTCTTCCATGCCCACTGGGGTCCTAAAGGGGTTTCACATACCTGCATATGGTCTGAGATTTTCTCCACCCATTGAGCCTTCAGAATTATGCTTACCTCCACAAATCTGTCCTCATTTTTTAGTGGTTCCAAACCATTCCATGAATCATTCCAGAAAGAGGCATTGGTGTCATCCCCAATTCGCCATGAAAGGTGATCCATGATGATGCTTCTACACTCCAACAAATAAATCCATATGGCGGATCCCTAACAGGGGTTTCTAATAGTAGAAATTCTTTCATTATCATTAGTGTCAAGATATTTGGTTTTCAATATTTTCACCCTTAATCTACGAGGATCCTTATATAAATTCCACACTAATTTAGCACCTAGGGCTAAGTTCACTATCCTCCAATTTTTTAATCTAGCTCCTCCTTTGTTTTAATTATTGCATATTTTGTCCCATGCCAACAGTGGCCATTTATCATCTTCACTAAAAAATTCCTCATCCTTTTACAATGAAACCTAGGACTTTATTGGGGATTTTAAGGCAACTCATATAGTATATGGGAATCACAAATATAACAGTTTGCAGAAGGAGAATTATTCCAGCCAAAATTAACCATTTGCTTTTCCACCCTTCCATCCTTTTGATGCATATTTCTGTTAGGTTTTTCCATAAAGTTGGCTTACACACCCCAAAAAATAGTGGCACCCCTAAATATTTCCCGGGAAGTTTGCCCTGTTTAATTCTAGAATATTACAAAGCTGCCTTTGGAGATTCCCACCTGTATTAAAAAAAAATAATTATGATTTAGTCCAGTTGACATGCTAACCTGAAGCAGCAATAAAACTGTCTAAATTTGATTTGATCACCCTTTCTTCCCTTGTCGTGGCATCCCCCATAAGATAATTGTCATCCACAAATTGTAGGTGAGTGGTAGGCTCCAGACTCGCATCTATAGTAATACCTTTCCAAACCCCCTCACTTCTTTTGTTGGTTATTAATCTTCCTAGAGCTTCTACCATGATTATGAAAAGGAAAGGGGAGAGGGGGTCCCCTTGTCACAAGCCCCTTGAAGTGTCAAAGAACCCCTGCGGGCTTCCATTAACCAAAATGGAGATTCTAAGTGTATTAATGCAGCTTGAGGTCCATTTTAACCATCCATCCCCAAACCCAAACCTCCTTAGCACATCCAACAAGAAAGATCTATTCACATGATCATATGCCTTCGTGATGTCCATCTTTATCATCATTTTGGCCACTTTTTCTCTTCTGACTGTATGGATGGCTTCATGGGCAATAACGGTGCCTTAAAAAATGGACCTGTTTGGTGCAAACCCACTTTTCTCCGGAGATATTAATGTGTCAAGTGGTGGTTTAAGTTTGTTAGCAATAACTTTTGAAATTACTTTGTAGATCACGTTACACAAAGTAATTGGCCTAAAATCATCAAAGTATAGACAATCTCCCTTTTTAGGAATTAAAGATATAAAAGTGTTATTGAAATCTTTAAGGATGAAGCCACCTACCCTAGACTCTTCAATAACCTCCCACAAGTATTCACCCATAATTTCCCAAGTTTTATGAAAGAATAAGGTTGGGAATCCATTTGGCCCTGGGGCTTTATCCTCGCTATTCCATTTATTATTGCCTTTACTTCCTCTTTCAGAATTGGGGCCATTAAAGCTTCATTTTGGGTAGCAGAGATTTTCTTTGGGATGAAATCCAAAAGGTCCTTTGAACCTCTTAATCCTTGTGATTTATTAACATATATATTTTGAAAATAATCCATAGTCTGATTAATTTGCTGACTATCAGTGATTAAAACCCCATGTGCATACTTGATTGAAAAGATCTCGTTCCTGGCTCTCTTAACTTTAATAGATTTGTGAAAAAACTTAGTATTCTTATCTCCTTCTTGGAGCCATACTTCTCTCAATTTTTGTCTCCAAAAGGTTTCTTCCCTGGCCAAAATTTCTTTATAATTTATATGGAGCACCTGTTCTTCCTCAAAAGTTTGTTTATTCATCCCCTCAGCAATGATGATATCATTAAGAGCAGCTAAATTATTTTCCAATTTGAGATTTTCCACAAAAATATTTTTAAAAAATCCCTATTCCAAACTTTCAATTGATCTTTTAGGAATTGTAGCTATTTGAAAAAAATAAAAAGACTTGTTACCTCTCCAAACATGGGCATTGATCCACCACTCCGCTATCAAAGAAAAAAACTTGGCATCCCGCATCCACATTGGTTCAAACTTGAATGGTGATCTTTTAGGAGTGCAGTCCTATTGAATGTTGTAGCAAATTGGAAAATGGTCAGACCTAGTTGTAGGAAGAATATATGCACCCCAAATCCAATTGCTCTGGTCCCACTCTCCATCCTACAAAATCTATCTAACCTTTCAACAATATTAAGAAATCCCTTCCTCCTATTAGTCCATGTGAAGTCACCCAGTCTAAAATCTAGATCAATCAGCCCATTACCCATGACAAAATTAGAGAAGTCTCTTTGATTGACTCCAGACCATCCTTTACCTCCTTTTTTCTTTATAGGAATCAGAATGGCATTAAAGTCTCCCCCAATAAAAAATATCTCATCTTTATTCAATGTCAGAATCTCAGTGATGACTCTCCGTAACTCCTTTTTTTCTGCAGTGCTAGTAGGGCCATATATGTTTATAACATAGAACTTGGATAAGAGTTGTTTTGAAGATATTTCCATCCATTTCCAATTGCAAGACTGGTTTAAGATTCAAATATCTACCACACTCCTATCCCAAAACACACATAGCCCCCCTGATGCTCCTCCTGCATCTGAGAAATCCCCTTCCCATCTACTCAACCTTTTCTTGAAGACCTCTATGTCAGTATCTTTCACATTTGTTTCTTGCATTAACACTACATTAGCCCTCGCCCAATCAAGACCTATCTTGATCATGCAGATCTTGTCAGGGGCATTGTAGCCCCTGACATTCCATGAAAGGATCCTCATTGCTTCCGGGAAAAGGCAATGGCCTTTCCCGATCTCACTAGTTTAGCTTGGTCTGCTGCATACCCTACCTTAGCTATTTTCTCCTTGTTTGTTCTTGCCCCTCTTCTCCCTTTCTCCCCTATCATGCATTTTATGATCCTTGAGCTTGTTTGTTCTACCCCTCTTGTGTCTAGAATATTAGGTGTTTGCAAAGACACCCAGGTCATCTTCCTTCCCTTCATCACTTACAAAGTTGTAAAGTGAGTAAGAGTCTAATGGTTCCCCCCACTATCTAGGGCTTCCTCAAAGGAACCCTCCAAGTTTCAAATAGGGGAAATTATGTCATCATTTTCTGCAATTATTTCTTCAGCCTCTTCTGTTTTGGCATTACTCTGTTCCTTTAGGCTCAACCTGAGATCCTCCTCTTGGGGGTTGGCACCTCATTTTCTGTCAAAAAGGGCATGTCCTCTGTTATTTTATCCTAGGTTGGGAAAGTATTAGGAATGCTTGCAACTCTTCCTGAGCTTTGTGCATGGTTGACTTCTTTGACAATGCATTAAAGCAATGTAGCCTCCCCTGAAGTTTGTAGTGCTTCCTAAGTATTGAGCAAAGATGCATCCACTTGACCCTCAGGACCTCTACCTGCGAAGCTATTTTGAGAAAGGCCAAATGGGGTCTCACACAACACTTGAGTGGAGATTTCCTCAAGGATTTTGTCTTTCCATAAGTGTGATTCCCTCCAAAACCCTTTATCAATTTCCATCACTTGCCTTCTCTCCACTGCTTCTTGCCTGTCAGCCGATCCATAATATGCATACTTAAAAGCTTCCATTTCTAAAGAGGTTGAATTACTAGGCTCCATATTTTCAGTCAAGGTTTTAATAGTGTTTTCCAGATATTTATCCATTGTGGCTTTCCCTTTTTCCTTACCTCCCTCTTGGTTAGCAACCTCATCATAGTTTGTTTTTTCAGCCTTCAAAGGTTGCCACCAATCACCATCCTCAGTATGGATGATGATATGTGAAGGAAAACCATAACAAGTCTGACGCCACACAAGAATCCTTGGATAGACAACATAGTTTTGTGGACTAACAACCTCTTTGAATTTCAAAAATTTCCCCAATGATTCTCCCATTATCCTCAGTGTTTCCCCCCAGATATTCTTGTGGTAGATTCTCTAGTTTGAACAAGACTAGGTATTCTTTTACTTGTTCCTTCTCTTGATTAAAATTTGCATTTTATTTCTTTAGGTAGATGCCCATTCCATCTATCATATATGGGCCATTCCATAATATCCATTCTTTGTCCTCCTTTGTGGAGCAGATAATCATGTAGAAACCATTAGAGACAGGTTTTAGAGAGATAAAATAACCCTTCCATTAACTCTCACACTATTGTTTAACTTTACTATAAGATGGCCAGGGCCCCATCCATTTAAGAAATAAGGCTTTCTCCTCCAATAAAGCCCTGTTCTCAATCCACTGGGCATTTGTAAGTCTAAGTTTAGCATAAGAGGTAGCTAAATGGGTGTTGTCACTAACCTGCAGTGGGGTTTTTTCATTTTTGCCCTGGACGTTACTGAGATCCTCATCCTTCGTGACTTTCTTCCTCCAGAAATTCTTTTCTATATTTTGAAACTTGAATCCCTTTTGCATGGGTGTCAATCCAAATGGTCTGCCTGACGAGTTGTTTCTGTTCTCCCACCTCCTATCATTCTTCTTGTTCCATATCCATTCATTATTGTGTGTTCTATGATTGGTGTCTGCATAGATTACATCACGATATGATTCTTGCCCTCGCTGATTGAAAGGTTATCTTTGTGACTGAGAGTAACTAGGCTGAGATCGATCTATCATTCTGAAACCTCCATTTCTCGCCCATGGCGGTCCATTCGATCATTGCAGAGCCATTCCCAAAACCCACACCTTTGGATGTCGATCTTTTCACATACACACAATAATTAGATGAGGGGAAGGTGCAAAGATGAAATTTGATGAAAAAAAACCAAGACCAACAAGTTCTATCTTAAATTTTGAATTTTTTTAAAATAAGATTTGAAATGAAGAGGTGAGTTCAAGCTCACCAAAATATTATATAGAAGGAAAGTCAAACCATTGTGAAGGGTTTTTAGACCCCTAAAGGACTCGATAACCTACTCTCCACTAAGAGCTATGTTTGGGACACTCTAATCTCGAAGTTCGCTCTTTGGAAGGGTAATGCATGTGTGTATATAACCGACACAAATTACAATGCTAAAAGTGTTTAGACTATATAGGGCATAAAAACACATTTTCAAGAATTATTGGTCAATTGAAATAACTCTTTGTGTAGGACATATGCATTGATCGTGGATGATATTGCGATAAACAAGCGTCCTATATGAATAGCACTATAAGAGTTGTATGAGAGAGTGAAAAACTGTTAGGGTTTTGGTCTGTAGATTAAGTATACTGAAAGGATAGAATGCAAAAAGTGACAAAGAGGAAAGAATTGACGAAAAGGACAAGAGAAGGGAAAGGGATACTTATACATGATCCAAATATGAAGCCTCTAGCAGGTCCGAGTTTGTCTTCACTGCACTTGCACATATATGACCGAGGAGGAAATCTTGAGGTGAATGTGATAAGAGGTTTTCCATGGTCAAACCCCCTTTTTGGTGTTCCCACCTCAATGGACAACCAAATAGATATTTATGAAATTAGATAAAATGATATGAAAAGGAAATAACAATAACAATAAAAATATAATGAAATATATGGTACGACAATGTGTATGATATAAATTGGGAAGAAGACACTTCCCTATAACACTAGATATGATGAGCTTTCTGGAGTGAGGAAGAGTACGAACCTCCAAAGTTGGTAGAGCTTCACAATAACTAAGTTTAGAAATTCAAAAAATCCTTCAATCTTACCCAATGAAACACCAAATAACTCCAAGAGAACTTAAACAAATCAAGGAGCAAGCCTTAGGGTTCTCCTCTAAAAAAAAGTTTGTATTGCACCAATTGTTATCGGGAATCCCCAAATCAAGCATTAACACATCTTGCTTTAGTCTCCTATTGAAGAAATGAATAAAGAGATTGCTATGATCAAAGTGAGCAAAGATCAACCTTCAACATATGAAAATTTTAAATCCATAAGGCCTCGGTGATTGGGTTTGATCATTTCATGAAGGGAAAATATCATCCCTTAGCCCCGACCCTCGATACTGGATTAAGAATGGTTTGTCAGACATCAGGCATCAAGGTTAGATGGAGTTGTTTACCCTTTAGATACCCCAACCTTTGGTCTTCGATCCCTGCTTGCACATTGCTTTGCCATCCTTTACTGATTAGGCTTCGTGGTCGCTCATATTTATGATGCAACCCCCGATCCCGTCCTACACTGTAACCTCAAGCTTTGAAGGTCTTCATTCTTGATTTCTAGAAGGGTGTCTGCGGTGTCCTATCTCTGATCCCCGATATAAGCTTGAACCTTATTCAAGCATTTCTTTAGTTGTGAAATGGATGGTTTTGATTCAATAAAAGGGGGTGTTATGAAAATTTTAATAAAGCAATGGTGATGGTGTTAATGAAATGATGCCTCTAATAATATATATCCATAACTTAGTCAGTTTTGTGTAGATGAAGTAATTACTGAATAAAATGTGGTATGAATGAAGTATAATTTTCTAGGATATGTCCCTATTACAAAGCTGGTATCCGTAGATAGATAATTATGGACTTAGATCTAGGCCATATAGACCTAGATGGATTCTTGAATAGAATGTGTAATCCACTTGGTGAGAGTTATTGAGTCATATTGTTGATAAGGTTTGGTTTGATGCAAACAATTGCACTTCCCATCTCTCTCCTATCTTTAGATCTAGTGCTGGCATGTGTTGTCATAACCCCTAAAAGACAAATCTTTACAATTATTATATGTTAATATACTATTCAACAAGTGCATTAAAGTGTTACCTTTTATTATTATACATAGTTTTAATTTAATTCATTTTTTTAGAAATTTCTCTAGACAATGTTTATTAATTTGGGTCAAATTATTTGTGTCCTATGGTATTAACTAGGTTCCCTATTAAGTTGTGTTCAAATACACATTAAACACCACAAATAACTAGTTATAAAATTAAAATTAGATGTCTAAAAAATAATTATTGAAAGATAATAATTAAAAATAATAAAACATAAAATAAATAATATAAAACATTCTTAATATAGTAAATAAGTAAGCTATATATATTATAAAAGGATAAAATAAAATAAATTTATAAACAATACATTTAAAAATATTGATTAAACTATACCTATATAGTGGAATAAGGCAAGAATCCCATCATCATGAAGGAAAAAAAATAAAATAAAAAAAATAAAAATAAATAAATAAATAAATAAATAAATAAATATATATAAATAAAGTCGCCTATGCTTCCCAAAAGCACTCAAACAATATATATGTTTCTAAAAGGCATTATATCATTCATCAAACAAAGTTTTGTGAGAAAATGCAGCGCATAGGAAGAGTTAAACGCTTCCGCCTCTGAAAGGAGAAGAAACGTCAATGGTGGACGTGGCTGAAGGAGGGCAGACCCATGACATCTACAGTCAACGTGGGAAGATAAAATGCAGGGGAAATCTGATTTAATCCTCCCACAAGCGTTCCAGAAGATGAATCAGTTTTAACGTCATCTAAAAATCACACTACAGGAGGATGTCCGCCCAAGAAATTCACCGACTTTGGCAAGAATAAAAGGGCATGCGCTTAGACGATGGAAAAAAGGGAAGACAGGAGAGCAGCAGCTAGAGCAGGGTGCACTCCCAGAGGCACAGACACCTACGGTTTAAAGAAGTTTGGTTGCAGGTCAGACCAATTTTGCTATTCCAATGGCTGGTACGCTTCTTTCTAAACTCAACCCCAATTTATATAGTGTGAATTCTAGCAAGTTTGTATGACTTTTTTAAATTTACTGAGATTACGTGACTCTGAATAGAAGGAAGAAATTTTGTTGAGGTTATATTCAATTCCTAATGCCCTTGTTTATCATTACAAAAATTATTATCTGTAAACAGAATTCTATAGTAGGGTTGCTGCTGTTTAAACATTGGACCTTGAATGATATTTAATGAAACTTGCTAAAACCTATATGTTTTTGGTTTCATTTAAATGCTTGTCTGTAATTTTCTTCCTCCAATAAAGAATAAATGTTACATATTTTCAATATAAAGGAAACTGAACATAGCACAATCTTATTTGCTTTAAATTATTTATGCCTTGCAAGTTGAGTTAGTCTTTATTCTGATATGAACAACATGAAGTAGCTGTAACAAAAACTCCTATTTATTCAACGACAATTTGAACGTCTTTTAAGATTCAATAAAGTGGTCTTGCTAATGGTAACCAAGTCATGAGAAGATTATATAAGAGGAAAAATGCTTAGGTCATTACCACAAGTTGAAGTTTAAAACCGAGTTAAGAATGCTTTGCTCTTTTGAATTTCTCGAGTTATATATGTACATATCAGACCTCTGATTTCTGTTCCAAAGTTTAATGGTGCTGAACAAAATGCAAATTAAGCCTTAGTATCTTAAGCTTATATTTATACATTACCATGTCTGAGCCTTCTCACCTTACTTTGCTGAAGTTGCTGCTCTCTTAGATGATTTACAAATGTATTATATGTTGAATTTTTAACCAGAATAGCATAAACCAAATAGCAGAAATCTAAGAACACATGAACACCAGAGATGCCCTGGGAAAACCCTCCTCGAGGGAAAAACCCAGCCACACCAAGAAATATCACTTTGTTAAAAATAATGAATGTTTAAATACAATGCTATCTGACTTCTGAGACTACAGTCACTTGAGGAACAAATCACACTGATCTCTCTCCAAAAATTATTGACTAAATAACAACAGTGCTCCTTTACAATAAAGCATCTGCAAATACAATGGCCACCAAAGCACCTGCAGAAGAATCACAATGATCTAGACTGAATACCCCAATGACAGAACAATGAACTCCTACAGCAATCAACCCTCAAATCGACACCCTGCCAATAAAGATCACCCTTACACTAACCAACAAAGATTACAGTTATCTCCCTTGTGACCAGTCTCAGAAAATTATCATCAAAGAATACATATCGCAGAGATACATCAAACTGACGCTACAGGATAACTCTCTATGAACCACACACAGATTCGCTGACAGAACACTCGTAATCATCTGAACCAAATGCATACAAAAATGATAAAAAATGACTCCAGCTGAGATTGTCTCAGAATTATGCTCTGCCAACAATAAATTCTCATACCAAAATAAATGACGACATCACATGCATCAGAATTGTGACCGACTAGCATATCATTTTGCCCTCCGAATATGTTGAAACAAGAATGAAGGACACTATGATCTCTGACCGCCGTGTTGTATGAACTGACGATAATTACCAAGAAGGAACCGTTTCTTATTCTAGAGTTTAAGACACCAAGGACGGGACTCTTCAAATGGATGAACCGCTCCTCATTGAAGACTTCAACAACTACATACATCATAGTTACAATAAAGGAGACGCTACATATGAAGAGGCTCTTCAAATTACCAATAGTTATGCAAGACTCTTAGCTTGCCAAAAAACACGCCCAATAAGACTCTTCGATAAACAAAAATCACGCACGGACATGTCCCTTTGATTTCTGGCATTACCCAAGAACATGACTCTTCAGCCATCCCGATCATACAAAAGCTTCATTAAATAAATGGACCGATATATTGAAGACTCTTCATAGTCTTAGAATGCCTGATCAAAAGAAAGGATAAAAGTCTACAACAATAGAGACTAGACATAATATAGATACAGTCATCACAGATACGCAAATATCTGCTGCAGCTACCAAACTTCAACACTCCCTCTTAGCAAAGGAGATATGTAATCCAGATTCTCATGTGATGGAGTCTCTCAACATGACAGTCACAATGGCTACACCCATTGTGAAGGAAAAACAAAACTTTATTACGAAATCTCTCAACGTGATAGCATCATGGAGTCACTCAACATGATGTTCACCATGGCTACTCTCATGAGTGAAATAAATGTAAGCGCAAGCTCTCATCACGGAGTCACTCAACGTGATGTTCACCATGGCTACTCCCATGTGTGAAATAAACACAAGCTCCCATCACAGAGTTACGCACGTTATGTTGTCATGGAGTCTCTCAACATGACATCCACTATGGCTACTCCCATGAGTGGAAAGAGCAACAAGGGCTTTCACCTCAAATTTCTCCGTGTCAGAGAAAAATGCATTACAAGGGCTTTCACCTCAAATTTCTCCGGTTTAGAGAAAAATGCATTACATCACATAATAAGAACAACTGAATGTTGAGACTCCCTCTTAGCAGAGACTCCCTCTCAGCAAGGGCAACATTCTCACAACTTTGATTGTCACAATAAATTACAGTTTGCTCCAATGTTTGACCAAACAAGGAGCTTTCGAAGCCACACTGCTTCTCGAGCTTGCTGATCCTTTGCAAAGGACTTGGCACTCTCCATCTGTTTCTCAAGCTCCCTATGAATCTTCAATCACTTGCATCAACCTCTTGACCTCCTCGTTCAAGATTGCGTGCAATGCTTGCCTTAGAGGAACGATTTTCAACACACACCTCTGAAACTTCTGACATGCTAGAGTTCAGGATTGTCCTCCTTGACCTCATCCCAAATCACCCTATTCTAAATAAGTTTGCGGAGCTACCAAGATTAAATCCAGATTGAGTGTGCAATTATGTTCTTTGCAGCTTTAGCATCTGGCCTTGCAACATTGCAACTCACTTAGCTGACATCTTCACTTCTTCACAAAACTCCCTCTTGATTCCTGCCTCAGAAATCTTAGAACCTAAATGCTTTTAACTTGTGCCTTGAATTCTCGGAATTTAACTCCCTCTAAATGTCATTTCCTCCTCTTGAAGTAGCTTGTTATGTGTCATCAACTTAGACTCATGACTGCAAGCTAAGTTTTCATGAATGTTCATTTCTATAGTTGGCATAGCTTCCTCATTGGATGTCTTAAGCTCTTCCTCCTTTGAATTCCTTATGCAATTTTGGATCATTAAACCATCATCCTTTTGCTCCTCGATCCATCCTGCATTTTAGAGAGATTAGTAATAGTTTGTAAAATCAAACTAACCCGAAGAGAGATATACAGACCAATGCTAAAAGTATACATGATTCACTATTCCCGATATTGTTGCATGAATTATTCATGAACATTATTCAAAGATACAAACATAAAATACTTATCTCTTTATTGCCTAAACTTCCTCACAATCCACCAATTGTTCTTTCTTGATCTTTGCACCTAAAGATTTAGATCTGTACAAATGCTATCCTCATAGACATGAATGCCAAACGTACAAGCATAGAGGGGCATGACAACATCCTCCCCATTGATGTAAAAAAAAATGGAAACTTTGGACAAGGTTGCATGAAATGCCGCAACAACTGAGATTGTAACACTCGCAACAAACACCTCTCTATAGATCATAGTAGAAGACAAATACCCTTCCAGGTAAGAAGCTTTTTCTGAGATTCTACCCTCCAAGGCTCTTTTGCTACACGTTCTCTTAAGAATCCCTTTTTTCTTTCGTTGTTCCCATTACACATCATAATCTCTTAAAGTATCCAATCGTCCTATTTTGGTTCAGGATCTCACACCTGCTTTGATACCATGTTGAATTTTTAACGAGAATAACATAAAATAAAATGCAAAAATCTAAAAACACATGAACACCAGAGATACCCTGGGAAAACCCTCCTTCTCAAGGGAAAAACCCAGCCACACCAAGAAATATCACTTTATTAAAAATAATGAATGTTAGAATACAATGCTATTTGACTTCTGAGACTACAATCACTTGAGGTACAAATCGCACTGATCACTCTTCAAAAATTATTGACTAAACAACAATACTCCTTTACAATAAAACATCTACAAATACAATGGACGCCAAAGCAGCTGCAGAAGAATCACAATGATCTAGACCGAATACCCCAATGACAGAACAATGAACTCCTACAATAATCAACCATCAAATCAACACCCTGCCAATAATGATCACCCTCACATTAACCAACAAGGACTACAGTTATCGCACTTGTGACCAGTCTCAGAAAATTATCATCAAAGAATACGTATCACAGAGATACATCAAACATACGCTACATGATAACTCTATGAACCACATACAAATTCGTTTATAGAATACTCATAATCATCTGAACCAAATGCACACAAAATGATAAAAAATGACTCCAATTGAGATCGTCTTAGAATTACGCTTTGCCAACAATGAAATCTAATACCAAAATAAATGACGTCATCACACGCATCAGAATTGTGACCGACTAGCATATCATTTTATCCTCCGAATACGTTGAAATAAGAATGAAGGACACTATGATCTTTGACCACCGTGTTGCATGAATTGACGATAGTTACCAAGAAGGAGCCGTTTTATATTCTAGAGTTTAAGACACTTCATTGTCTTTTAATGACCGACACCAAGGACGAGACTCTTCAAATGGATGAACCGCTCCTCATTGAAGACTTCAACAACCATGTACATCATAGTTAAAATAAAGGAGACACTACATATGAAGAGGCTCTTGAAATTACCAATAGTTACGCAAGACTCTTAGCTTGCCAAAAAACATGCTCAATAAAACTCTTCGATAAACAAAAATCATGCACGAACATGACTCTTCAGTCATCCTGATCATGCAAAAGCTTTATTAAATAAACAAAGTGATATATTCAAGACTCTTCGCAGTCTCAAAATGCTTGATGAAAACAAAGGATAGAAGTCTACAACAACAGAGAGTAGACATAATACAAATGTAGTCATCACAGGTATGCAGATATCTTGTGCAGCTACCAACTTCAACATTATAACTGTTGTATTCATAATAAATATTCTCCCAAGCTATTGACAATCACAGAGTAAAAGTGGATGATTAGTTTGTTAATAAACTTTCTGTCTTGTTATGCTCTTTCTAGCCGACCAAAATCTGGATGGTTCTATTCTTATTTTTGCTGCTCAATATTTGAACGGTTCCATTCATATTTTTGTTTCCCAAAATTTGAATGGTTCCATTCATAGTTGGTTGTCCAAAATCAGATTAGTCCTATTCAGATTTCACTGTCCAAATCTAGATTGTTTTCTTCTTCTAATCTTTTCCAAAAATTGAAGATGTTCATTCTAATTACTGCCGCTCAATATCTGAAAGACTAAATAGTTTCATTTTTATGTGGTTGTCTTGAAAATTGGACAACATCTCACATGAAGTAGATGTTGTCTTGAAAACTGGACAACATCTCACATGAAGAAGTTTATACTTAGTTGAGAAAGACTACCTTGCTGGCAGTTTAACCTTCTTGCTTTTCTCCCAATCTCTTATCGTACTAGAAACAAGTGAAATATTTCAGCCAATAAACTTTGGTATTCAAACGTTGAACTCATATTGAGAAAAAGAAACAAGCCCCGTCAAGAAGGTTAAACTTAGGAGGAAACCAGTACAATAATAGTTAGAGGAAATGAGAACGTGTATTTATGCGCTTAGAAAAATTGTACGCATGTTTTAATTATAATTTTATGACAAACATTGCTAGTGTTTATAGCGGATAACTCAGGATCCCCCTGATTCGCTCCAGTGGGTGTATAACGACGAAAAACTGTTTGGGAATAGATAATGCCCCGAAAGGGTTTCATTCGCACAATAGTTACATCAAAACGTAGTAGAAACTATAATTATATACCCTTAGCAGAGTGCGGATTCAAGATGCATTGATTCCGTGGATACAGGTATGTGGGCAGTCTGGAAGGCGAACGATGCCTCCAGTACGCAAGTACCTAGGATGTAGCTTGAGTGTTAACCCTTGCTTCGCCATAGTATAAATACCTAACAACCATACTCAGATTGCTTGATACTCAGGAAGGTACCTATACCTGACCGGATGTCCAAAAGTCGAGAAGGGGTACATGACTTATGTAACTCTCGGTGGTCTTACACCTATCAGTATGCTCGAACTCCAAGAAAATGTGCAAATCTAGAATTTATTGTTAATAAACCTTGCAAAGAACCTTGACACAGTTATTGGATAGTTTGTGATATTTTTTGCAAGCTACTTGGGACTCGTATTGGTCCAAATAAGTGTAATGTCTCTGATCAGAACGTTTTTATATTCCTGTCCTTGTAATAACTATCCCGTTTGGATGAAGGTATGGCCTGAAGATCACTTATATTATTTCCTATTCTGTATAGATAGAGGTATGATCTGAATGACCACTTATTCAGTCTTATCCCGTATGGATAGAGGTATAGTCTGATTGAACACTTATTGCCCAAGACAAAAGAGCCCGAATTGGCTAAGTGATTTATGTCTTGTATGAACTTTCTTGTGAACTTGTAATGTAATTCTTGAGTAATCAATATCCAGTATTGGAAAATAAACAAAAAAAATAAGCCTTGTATTCTTAGGTGATAAGTTAATTTTAACTTCTCGTAATCTTTTGATTTTATTGATAGGACAGGTTTGGTCCTTACACAAAACCTGTCCTAAGAAGCAAATAGCAACTAATGAGAAAACAACAATAATATATCAGCTTAGAAAACAAGGCTATTTTTTGTTTACTTTCCAATGTTAGTTATTGATTATTCAGGAGATATACTGCGGTTTCAAAGAAGGTCCATATGGGACACATATTCACTTAGCCAACCGGGCTCTTTTGTCCTGGGCAAATACGTGGTCATCCAGATCATACCTCTATTCGTACTGAATATGAATGTTTACGTGGTCTCTCAGATCATACCTCTACCCATATGGGGTAGGAATTAATATAAGTGATCTTCAGACCATACCTCCATCCATATGGGATGAGTTCACATAAGGACAACACATAAATGCTCTGATCAGAGGCTTTAGACTCTTTTGGATTAATACGGATTTTGAGTAGCTTGCAATATCACAGACTATCCAAGTACTGTGCCAAGGTTCCTTGCAAGATTTATTAAACAATAAATTTTAGATCTGCACCCTTCCTTAGATTTTGGACATATTGCCAGGTGCAAGATCACTGAGAATTACTTAAGTCCTGTACCTCTTCTTGGCTTTTCAACATTCGGCTAGGTATATGTACCTTGTTGAGTAAGGCTATTTAAATATTTATACTATGATGAAGCAATGACTAATGCTTAAGCTATATCTTAGGCACCTGCGTACTGGAGGCATCCTTCGCCTTCCAGACTACTTACATATCCGTATTCACAGGATCAAAGCACCTTGGATCTGCACTCTGCTAACGGTATGCAATTCTGGTATAGCTATGTTTGATGTAACTGTTGTGGGACGAAAACCCTTTCGTGGTATCATCTGTTCCCAAACAATTCTTCGACGTTATATACCTACTCGGGTGAGTCGGGTGGATCCTGAGTTATCCGTTCTAACATTAATAATGTTTGTCATATAGCTATGGTTAAAACACGTGTAAAGTTTTCCTATGCGCATAAGTCCCATTTTCCTCTCCTCTAATTCTTCTGCACCAGTTTTCTTCTAGGCCCCGTTTGGTTAGTGGAATTGGGGCAGAATTGGGTGCAGAACTTCCGCTTTTTTGCCAAATCCACCATTTGGGATGCTAAACTGCAATCGGGTTTCGGATATCAAAATCCGGTTTAGGCACCAAAATCGGCGGCACTATCTTCCCACCGAATAGGTGGAATTTGAAATCATCTTCTGGGTGTTGGGTTTTTGTGAATCCCATTTAATTGGTCGTTGGGTCTGTGAATCTTCTTGCATTGCAATTTTGGGGTTTGCGAAAGGAGTACTAGTTTCCCTTCTGCACGGATTTCTCAAGGTTGAGGCTCAAGGGTTAGCAAAGGAGGCGGAAAGCAACCAGGTATTCGTCTTTTTTTATAAGTTGTGTTTGTATGCAGATCAATATGTGTTGCGGTGTTTTCATATCAGTTATTTTTTAACTTTTTAGTTTTTTTTGGTGATTTCCATAATCCATGTTCTGTAGATCATACAATATCTAGCTATAGATATGAGGGCATTTGTTTGAAATTCGGATTTTTTAGCTTGCACTTGCACAAGAAGGGCATGTGTTATGTAGATCATGTCTTGCTATGGTTGTGAGGTTAGTATGTTCGCTTGCGACAAATTTTTTGTTGCAGCTTCTTGTGGATACTGATTTTGAGTTTCAGGTTTCAAACACGATCCTTCATTTACTTGTATTTTATTTTAGTAAGCAAGGGATTCTGTAACTCCCAGGTATTCGTCTTTTGTTATAAGCTGTGCTTGTATGCAGATCAATATGTGTTGCGGCGTTTTCATATCTGTTATTTTTTAACTTTTGTTTTTTTTGGTGATTTCCATAATCCACGTTCTGTAGATCATATCATATCTAGCTATAGATATGAGGGCATTTGTTTGAAATTCGGAGTTTTTAGCTTGCACTTGCACAAGAAGGGAATGCGTTATGTAGATCATGTCTTGCTATGGTTGTGAGGTCAGTATGTTCGCTTGCGACAGATTTTTTGTTGCAGCTTCCTGTGGATACTGGTTTTGAGGTTCAGGTTTCAAACAAGATCCTTCATTTACTTGTATTTTATTTTACAAAGCATAAAATCAGTACTTGCGAAAACATCCGCTTCGCTCAAACTCTTCACACACTGTATTGGTCTCTGAATCTATTCATGATCGTTTTGTGTTAAAAAAAAGGGTAGGTTTTTTCCCCTGTAAGATTTGTTCATACCGAGACAATCATCGAATTAAGTTCTTTTATATGATTTTGGGGTTTTTGCATTCTATAATAATGCAATATCATTTGTTGGTAGTCAACTGATGTTTTTAACATCGAGCCAATTTTCATGACTCATCTTTCTTGAGTTATAATCGTTTTCTGTAGCCATACGGGTGTATACTGTGCTTGGGCATCACTTGCTTTGTAGAAAGCCTTGCTATATGTTTGTCATTGTGTCAATTCATCTTGCAGACCATGAGAAAGTAGATTGTTGGATTTTCTATTGTCAAGTGTTTATTATTTGAAATCCTTGAAATATTTGGAAACAAATTGCGAAAGAGTACTATAGTTTTTAGCCATTGGGTGAACCGGTTGCATGGAAAGGGGATGCATGATGAGTTCTATACATGCTTTAATTGGCTTTAATGATAGCATTATGTTCTCGAAATAATTGGAAGATGTTTGACATCTTGTCTTGGAAGTTCTTCATTTCAAGCATCTCTATAGCAAAAGTAGAGGGCATATCTTGTGTGTGTGGCTTGAGTGAATCCTTTCATCTCACATTGTTTAAACATTAAAATCTTTAGATAGCCACTGAGTTATGGTGGTTGCTCTAAGACATTAGTGTGTCTTTATTGACTTTACCAATTCCAATATCTTATCATGATAGGGAACCAGTTCATGATTGAGAAATCCTTGCTCAACTAGATCACCTTCTTGTTTCCATAGTGAGGTGCTGCATACCACAGTAAGATAACATCCAACATACAGAGAAGAGCTTTATGCATTGTACAAGCATGCAAGAACTACATATTGGAAGAAAAAACTGTCATTTAAACAAAACACAAAATATTGCAGTTCTTATAGAAGCAAAAAGAATTTCCAACTCTGCAACAGTTGTCATCTTCAACACTGTTTCAACATCATCCCAAGCACACCTGGTCACATTGTAAGTCTCAATCTCAGCATATACAATACCACAAATCTAATAGGGACATCCCTGCTCAAGAGACTTGTTTTATGATACTTGCAGAAACTGATAAAACAAAAGAATATGAACTGGGAGATTCAAGCAGGCAGTGTTTTTAGTAATTGCCAAGTCAACTAATTATCTTCTTCTCTTTTATATTAATGTTGACATAGCTATTAATCAAAGATGAAAGTTGACCAAATATGAAAATTGCATGGTTGAAACATCCAGTCTATCAAATCACTGTACAAAACTTGCATAATATAATTTTGTATTACAGTTCTAGCTTGTTCTCATGTTCTCTTTTGATTCCCCAAGCTCAAGTATTGTTTTCTGCACTCTATACTCATACGTCATTTGTATAGAGTGCAGAAAACAATACCAGCAATAAACAAGATTGGTAACTGCTCCATTGACTTACCTCAAACACTTCCTCAGGCATTTCTTACAGTGAAGCCTTGGAGTTCAGAGATATTGATTTCAGTGACCCAGAGATCTCTCAAGGCATTGATGAGCAAAAGTCCATCGGTTTTATGAGGCACTGAATTTGGGATATGGCTTTTTGAATATGACCCTTTGCGCTAGTCAATGGAAATGTGTTGCATGGACTCCCAAATTATTAACAAAATACTTTACCAAAAAATGAATCAGAAACAAATGTTGGATCAATATACTTCACAAAAACGTGAATCACAAATAGCAAAATACCTAAAATACCTTTCTTTGTAATCATCAACATTGATTTAGGCAGAGCAGGCATTACAACCCCCGTAGATGAACATTCTAATTGTGATTCCAATTGTGGGCTTGGGTAAAGTTACTCAAAATTATCACCAACAATACAATCATGAACAGTACAATCATCAACCTAAACCAATGGATCAAGTATATACATATAACATAGGATAGAATCATGAATAGTTAATGACGGGCTTGTGATCGTTACCAATTGGTACTTGTATTTCAGTAATTAATATACACTCTAGGTGTTTGTAAACTGATTGACTTCTTAATGCAACGAGGCTAACAAATTCATGGGATACATACATATGTGGTTTCAGTAACTAATGTACGCTCTATCTTTGTGCTTGATAGTGGATATCTCCTCACTAAAATCGTTGTGTTTGTCCACATTTCAGGCCATTGATGGATCCTATTAAGAATATTGACATTCTAGGACGCGTAGCTATGGAGACCACATACACTCGTCTTCTCACATCTCTTCTTGCTTTGCTTGCCGTAGCCAAAGTAGTGTTCACCCGAGAAGGCAGTGCACAAATGGGTAAATGAATAAGAAAAATAAATTCTTTTTATAGAATGGTTATTTATTCCAATGATGTGGATTGTCATGATCTGATTCACATGAGTAGGGGAGCCTTCTTTCGTCTAGCTAGTATCTTGACAGATACGATAGACTTGAAGTTAGAAGAACAACTTGTGATGTTCCTCCACACCCTTGGCCACAATCTGAGGAACTGCAAAATTGCCCACAACTTTGGGCACTTAGGAGAGACAGTCAGCCGATACTTCCATAAGGTGTTGAAGGCTATCTTAGCACTCAACGAGGATTACTTTATACCACCTGGTCCAAACACTCCTGAAATTAGTGGGAAGGACCGTTTCAATCTGTTCTTCAAGGTAATTCTTGTGTTGTTACTTGTTACAGATTTCTTGTATGGATTTTTATCCTTATCATATTATTGGTTGACCGTACAATTGATGATTGTATCATATCGTATAGGATTGTGTTGGAGCTATCGATGAAACTCATATGCTAGTCACCGTCGATGTTGACATGCAAGGTAAATAACGTGATAGAAAAGGCAACTTGTCGCAAAATGATATGGGTGTGTGTTCCTTCGATTATAAGTTTCAGTACTGCCTTGCTGTTTGGGAAGGGTCTGCTGGGGATAGTCGTGTTCTAGCTTCAGCTTTGTCAAGAGCAGATCCACTTGTTGTTCGCCCCGGTAAGCCAAATCATAGTTTAATATACTCAAGGGTACAATCAATGTTTCAAGTTTTAACAATCTACTTTATTTATGTAGGAAAATATTTTCTAGTGGATGCTGGATATCCCAGTGCACCTGGATTTCTCGCTCCTTATCGGTGTACACGCTACCACCTAAAGGAGTTTTCAAGAGAAAATCCAATAAACTCTCGACAAGAGTTGTTCAACCACCGACACTCCTCTCTTAGAAATGCAATAGAGCGTACATTTGGTATTCTCAAGCAGCGTTTTCCAATCCTGAGGCATGCCACATCTTATTCTATCATGACACAAGCACATATTGTATTAGCATGTTGCATACTACACAACTTCATTACGATAGAGGATGACATTCCACCAGAAATAGGTACCTAAGAGGAAGATGATCGTGATGGGATAGATGTACCAATGCTTGAGACATATGGGTTGTCTTAGCATGATAGAGACCAATGGGCATAGTTTTGAGATGATATAGCAAGTAGAATGTGGGAAGACTATAGATCCCGAGAATAGCTGTACTTTTATGGGTCAATGTGTTTTATTTGATTAAACTGATGTATCCGAATACTTTGATATACATGATGGTTTCCTTTTTCTTTTGTTCATATCTGGAAGTATTGGACATGCTTTTTTATTTGCTATATTATACCGATGTATGCAGATACAATGATACAATGATATGTCCATAAATATGTTCCATGTGATATGTTTATACCATTAACAACAATATGTACATTGTGAATAGCTGATCTACACCATGGCATGCACAGAACTGATGATGAGCACAGAAGAAACCGGTAACATGAGCCAGATATCTTCTTCCTCAAAGAAGGCAATGTGGACAAAAGAGATGGAATGCAAGTCTCTAGACTTGCTCCACGAGCAAGTACAACTTGGAAGAAAAGGTGACGGGGGATTCAAAAAGGAGCGTGGACCGCCATTGAGAGAAGGTTCAACGCGGATATGCACCTCAATCTAACAAAGGACAATTTCAAAAACAAGCTGAAAACATGGAAGCTTGCAAATAGAGTGATGAAAGAGTTGAGAAATACAAGTGGTTTCGCTTGGAATGAGGCAACTCAATGCATGGATGCCGAGGATAGTGTGTAGGATGAGCTTCTGAAGGTAGGGTGGTCTTTCTACTATTTTGATTGAAATAATATTGCCTTCTTAAAAAGTTAATAATGAAAGACAAAGAACCTAATCCATTTATTTATGCCAACATGCAGAGAAGAGAATTCAAAAATGCCAAAGTGTATAAGAGGTAGCCCTTCCAATACTTCAATGAATTGGGTGTAATTGTGGGTAATGACATTGCTGAAGGTAGTGCAGCTACGACGGCCCATCAGACTAAAGAAGGGAACCCTATGGAAGAGGCATTCGATGTGCATGATGAAGAGGATATTGGTTTCTGTATACCTCTTGACAATGCTGCTGATTTGGACAAAGACCTTAATATTGCATAACATATGGTCTATTAATAGGAATGCCTGCACATATCTAGCACTAATTTCAATTTTAAGTCTTTTTAAGCTTACAATATTCATTAGGATATTGTGAATTCAAACTTTCATGGACCAAAACTTTTGTACCAACACTTTCACCTCACTGACCTCTTCTAGTTGACATCATTGTGAAAAGGTTGTTTTCTCATTGCTTTTCATTGTCTTATGATTTATCAACACTCCAAATCCACATTTTATCAAATTTGATAAATTGTGGATTTGGAGTGTTAGTCACACATGAAATAGAAACAGGGATAATTGTTCTTCTTGCATTTGTTAGTCCTGTTGCTTTTAACATATTTAAGTGGAATACACTAAGGAGTACCACATGATGAATGCTTAATTTAATGCATAATCAAGGTGTACTCTCAGAACTGTCCATTTCTAGTTCTTGAGAACAGATGGTTATATAAATGTGTTTTGGTAGATAACTATATTGTTCATGATTCTGTCCCATGTTATATGTATATACCCGTTGCATTCGGAAATTAACTGGAATACTTCTACTTTATTCAATGCTCTATTTCATCTTGAATTTCTTTTGATATTTCATTTATTTTTCAAAACCACATGATAGGTAAAGAAACATAAATGGATAGTTCTGAGACTACACATATGATGATATTGTGAGACTACACATATGTTGATATTAAAAATGTTTGAAATAGCTTCTAGATTTGATTGTGTAGATATTTTTTGCATCAACGTTTCTGATCGCACTCTGTGATCCTTCATCTGGATGAAAGAGAGCATAAGGATTGAAAGAAAAGTCCATCATTTGCTCTCTTTCATCCTAATGATGGATCACAGAGTGTGATCCGAAACGTTGATGCAAAAAATATGTACACAATTGAATGCAATGAACTATCTGATAAAAAATCTGATGTACACAAATATGCGAGACTCCACATATGCTGATAAAAAAATGAGCTATCTGATGATTGTTTACTGGTCATGTTTGTAAACGGTCAATATTTGTGATGGTACTCCTTGGTGTATTCCATTTACAAATAAACAAGTTTTAGTTTTTCTATCATGTTTAGTTTGTATATGTAGGATTGACCATCTAACAATACAGACAGTAATGAGAAGAATGAGCGGGATATGAGATGGTTGCTCGCTGGGATATGAGATGGTTGCTTGCCGAATGTGGGGCATAAAGGCGTAGAGCGTGGATTTCCTTGCGTTTTCTTATTTAACGGTGTGTTTTCAGACCATCATTCAGTTCATAGATATTGTTCGTCCCTATCTTCTATCTGATGCTATAGATGTTTCATTGTATTTTTTGTATAAATTCGTAATATCAACATAAATGAAACTTTTTCGTTTTGTTCTGATAGAAAATAGTCATGTTATATGAATGTTGCTATTTGTCTCCAATACTAAGTTTGGTTGCTTCAATAGTATGAATGAACAAATTTTTTTTTGATACAGTGGTGATGGCTATGATAAGTGTCCCTATGTGTGACTGTGGTGATGGAGTGCGCTGCGTATTGAGGACGTCACACACACTAATCTGGAGCATAAATTTTGGACTTGCATAAATAAGAAAAGGTTGTTAATTGCACTATATTTAATGTTTACAAAGAATAAATATTAATCATTATAGCAATACTAACTTAGATTTATATTGTAGGATGGCGGTGGATGTGACTACTTTCGGTGGGCCTATGATGCCCCATCTTTGTCTACATCATCTGCACCATCTACACATATACCTGTTGTGGATGATGAGTGCAAGTCTTGCAAGGCGCTCGAGACAACTATTGCTGCCCAGAGTGTGTCAATGGCAAAAGCGGAGGCTACCTATAAAGCTGATGTCATGTTTCTACAATTTTTTCTTTGTGCAACAATCGCACTACTTTGTTGGGTCATTATGCAGAATCAATTATATATATACTTTGTTGGGTCACAATATATATATATATATATATATATAACATAACTATTTCTGCATAATGACCCAACAAAGTAGTGCGATTGTTGGACAAAGAAAACATCGTAGAAACATGACATCGACTTTATAGGTAGCCTTTGCTTTTGCCATTGACGCACTCTGGGCGACAATAGCTGTCTCGAGCGCCTTGCAAAACTTGCACTCATCATCCACAACATGTATATGTGTAGATGGTGCAGATGATGTAGACAGAGATGGGGCGTCATCGGCCCATCGAAAGTAGTCACATCCACCGCCATCCTACAATATAAATTTAAGTTAGTATTGCTATAATGATTAATATTTATTCTTTGTAAACATTAAATATAGTGCAATTAACAACGTTTTTCTTATTTATGCAAGTCCAAAACTTACGCTCCGAATTAGTGTTTGTGTGTGACGTCCTCAACACGTGGCGCACTCCATCACCGCAATCACAGATAGGGACATTTATCATAGCCATCACCATTGTATCAAACAAATTTTTGTTCATTCATACTATTGAAGCAACCAAACTTAGTATTGGAGACATATAGCAACATTCATACAACATGACTATTTTCTATCAGTACAAAACGAAAAAGTTTCATTTATGTTGATTTTACGAAATTATACAAAAAATATAATGAAACATCTATAGCATCAGATAGAAGATGGGGAAGAACAATCACCATTGTATCAAACAAATTTTTGTTCATTCATACTATTGAAGCAACCAAACTTAGTATTGGAGACATATAGCAACATTCATATAACATGACTATTTTCTATCAGTACAAAACAAAAAAGTTTCATTTATGTTGATATTACGAAATTATACAAAAAATACAATGAAACATCTATAGCATCAGATAGAAGATGGGGAAGAACAATACCCATGAACTGAATGGTGGTGTGAAAACACACCGTTAAATAAGAAAACGCAGGGAAATCCACGCTTTACGCCCTTATGCCCCACATTCGGCGAGCAACCATCTCATATCCCGCTCATTCTTCCCATTACTGTCTGTATTGTTAGATGGTCAATCCTGCATATACAAACTAAACATGATAGAAAAACTAAAACTTGTTTATTTTTAAATGGAATACACCAAGGAGTACCATCAGAAATATTGACCGTTTACAAACATGAACAATAAACAATCATCAAATAGCTCATTTTTTATCAGCATATGTAGAGTCCCGCACATTTGTGTACATTGGATTTTTTATTAGATAGTTCATTGTATTCGATTGTCTACATATTTTTTGCATCAACGTTTCAGATCACACTCTGTGATCCATCATCAGGATGAAAGAGAGCAAAATGATTGAAAGAGAGCAAAATGATGGACTTTTCTTTCAATCCTTTTGCTCTCTTTCATCCAGATGAAGGATCACAGGTGCGATCAGAAACGTTGATGCAAAAAATATCTACACAATCAAATCTAGAAGCTATTTCAAACATTTTTAATATCAGCATATGTGGTCACAATATCATCATATGTGTAGTCTCAGAACTATCCATTTCTGTTTCTTTACCTATCATGTGGTTTCGAAAAATGAATGAAATATCAAAAGAAATTCAAGATGAAATAGAGCATTGAACAAAGTAGAAGTATTCCAATTAATTTCCTAATGCAACAATAATAACAAATGCAACGGGTATATACATGTAACATGGGACAAAATCATGAACAATACAGTCATCTACCAAAACACATTTATATAACCATTTGTTCTCAAGAACTAGAAATGGACAGTTCTGAGAGTACACCTTGACAATGCATTAAATTAAGCATTCATCATGGTGTTACTCCTTGGTGTATTCCACTTAAATATGTTAAAAGCAACAAGACTAACAAATGCAAGAAGAACAATAATCCCTGTTTCTATTTCATGTATGACTAACACTCCAAATCCACAATTTATCAAATTTGATAAAATGTGGATTTGGAGTGTTGATAAGACAATGAAAAGCAATGAGAAAACAACCTTTTCACTATGATGTCAACTAGAAGAGGTCATTGCAGGTGAAAGTGTTAGTACAAAAGTTTTGGTCCAGTCCATGAAAGTTTGAATTCACTATATCCTAATGAATATTGTAAGCTTAAAAAGACTTAAAATTAAAATTAGTGCTAGATATGTGCAGGCATTCCTATTAATAGACCATATGTTATGCAATATTTGAATGTACATAATAACATACAGATATATCTCTAAAAATTAAAAAAGCGTGTGCAACACTTTCCACACAACATGTTATTTAAGAAACTGTTACCCCTCCATTGATCCTCTATGCTCTTGAAGTTTGCTTCCAGGGCCTTGTTGTCAAGTCCAAATGCAGAAACAATAAGGTTTCTATCTCTCTCTGTAATGCCCCCTTTCTTACTTAGCCACATCATTGGGTTTTTCAGCAGTTAGATAGGATTAAGTTTTCGCTTGGGATTCAATTTGTGTTCTTGATAAGGAAACCATGTCTTTATGTCTTCCAGTTGAGAAGAATCTAGGGCATTTAGTTAGGGTGTTTGAATAGTGGATTAAGAAGTTGAGTTGGTCTCCCTTTTGTCTGTTAGCTACCCAGTTAACCGACAACTTATATGAACCAGCTATTATACCACATGTCAACCTACAAATTATATGAACCACCTACCAACTTGAAGCTAGGACTTTTCATTAGCTGCAGAGTGCTCTACCGAGTTACTGATCCTCTTTGATCAATCTATCATTGATTGAGTGTAGCTTATTTCTAACTAATGAAAAATTCTAATATATAAATATATTGGGCTGTGAGAATAGTTTTCTAAATAGAAAAGAAGAGCCTATGCTATGTGTATGGTGATTAATGAAAGGGTTCTTGAATGGAATGCAAACAGTTGAGTTGAAGGTGACCCGGATGGACTGTGAAGGGTGTGAGCTTAAAGTGAAAAAGGCCCTTGAACGCATGTCAGGTGAACATCACATAAATCCTTATTCCTTTGTTAGAAAGAGTGCATCCCCAAAGACCTAAAGTGCAGGATCTGCAATCAGGAAAATTCCTTTGGACAGTTTTTGCTTTCCATTTATCAAAAACCTTAAAAACGCAACCTTTTTAATTGGTTTCTGATATGTATAATTTTTTGTTGTTTTGTTTAGTCTGGAGCAGGTGTACAAACAATGGATGTAAACAGAAAGCTTCAAAAAGTTACAATTACAGGATATATTGAACCGAGCAAGGTGTTGAGGAAAGTGCAGTAACAAAAACACTAAGTATCAGCGTAAAAATCATCAACCAAAACACAGTTATATCAGCGTATGTGAACTATGATCAAATTTGAAGTCTTCAAAGTGATAGGAAATAACTACAATCCACTAAATGTTATTGCAATCCACTCCACTCTCTCCTCATTCATCAACAAGAACCCTTTGGCTCTTTCACATTGAACCACAAAGGTGTTGTATACCCTCACGAAAACACCTCGACTCAATTCAGGGATGGATTTGAGAGCGGTATACGCGCTAATCAAAACATTATCGTGATCACATTTATCCATTTTGTGAAGGTGAACATTGCCGAGGCCATCTTTTATTTTCTTGATTGTTTCACAGATGACATCCAAGGAACCGGCCATACTTGCCTTCCTCCTCTTTCCCATCTTTGATGATGATGATGTAGGTGTTCCTCTACCGCTTGTAGTGGATTGATTGGAATGATTAAGGTCTTCGTCCAAATCAGCAGCACTGTCAAGAGGTATACCGAACCCAATATCCTCCTCATAATGCACATCAAATGCCTCTTCCATAGGGTTCCCTTCTTCAGTTTCATGGGCCGTCGTAGCTGCATTACCTTCAGCAATGTCATTACCCACAATTATACCCACTTCATTGAAGTATTGGAAGGGCTGCCTCTTATACACTTTGGCATTTTTGAATTCTCTTCTCTGCATGTTGGCATAAATAAATGGATTAGGTTCTTTGTCTTTCATTATTAACTTTATAAGAAAGCAATATTATTTAAATCAAAATGTAGAAAGACCTCCCTACCTTCAGAAGCTCATCCCACACACTATCCTCAGCATCCAGTTGCCTCTTTCCAAGCTAAACCACTTGTATTTCTCAACTCTTTCATCACTCTATATGCAAGCTTCCATGTTTTCAGCTTGTTTTTGAAATTGTCCTTTGTTAGATTGAGGTGCATATCCGCGTTGAACCTCCTCTCAATGGCGGTCCACGCTTCTTTTTTGAATCCCCCGTCACCTTTTCTTCCAAGCTGTACTTGCTCGTGGAGCAAGTCTAGAAACTCGCATTCCATCTCTTTTGTCCACATTACCTTCTTTGAGGAAGAAGATATCTGGCTCATGTTATCGGTTTCTTCCATGCTCATCATTAGTTATGTGTATGCCATGGTCTAGATCAGCTGTTCACAATGTACATATTGTTGTTAATGGTATAAACATATCACATGGAACATATTTATGGACATATCATTGTATCATTGTATCTGCATACATCAGTATAATATAGCAAATAAAAAACCAACATGTCCAATACTTCCAGATACGAACAAAAGAAAAAGGAAACCATCATGTATATCAAAGTATCTGCATACATCAGTTTAATCAAATAAAACACAATGACCCATAAAAGTACAACTATTCTCAACAATATCCTCTTGTAGGAAGTAGAGTTCAAGTATGACTACACTATCCATCTAACCTGTTAAAGTAGTCACCTAAGAAAACTAGAGTAAGAAGCAAATAGTAAGAACTATTCGGAGAACTTAATGTATGACTTTCTCAAAACTCTTCGGAGAATTTTGTATGTTTTTAGATGATATGCATTGCTGAGATTCATTATGTATTCCCTTAAGAATGATTTTCTTACCACCAACCTTAAATTTTAAGGTCATGGTCTTGAAGTCTTGAGCGCCCTTGCCAATAGTCTTCATCCATTTTATGCCCAATAAAATATTGATATTGCCCAACTCCAACATATGAAAGTCGTCATTGATCTATAACTTGCAGTGGCGACTTCTAGCCTTGGTGCTAATGTTTCGCATTTCAATTTTGAACCATTTGCCATCATTATATTGAACCTTTCTTACTTACAGGTTTGGAGTCCTTGGGCACTGGTAAGAGTGGAGTTTATGAAATTATGGGTGACCCCACTATCTTGACAATGGTTACAAGATGCTCTTGCAAAGTCCCTTGTACTCTAAATGTAGTATGTCTGGAAGATCCAGTCATGGTGGCAAGGGTATCACTCTTCTTTTGAAAGGAAAGCATGCTGGCTTCATTCTCAAATTCATGTTGACTTATCAAAGAAGAGTGGTACATTCATGATTCCCCTCTTCTCACGTTGACATTTCTCTGGCTTAAAGTATTTTTTATTTAAATAGATATCATTATCCATAACTAATACTGTTAAGCATACAAAATCAATCAACAAAGAGTAAAGATTGTAGACTGAAAAATAATACCCATATAGAGGATTTGGTGGAGATGAGAGACGTACCAGAGAAATGGAATTGCCAGAGGTGGAGGAAGGATAAGCTACGGGAGTTCAAACAAAACATCATTTGTAGATTTTAAGGATGAAGGCAAACATATAGGAGAGGGATTAAAAAAGGGTTTCATGGAGGATTTAGAAGAGGGATCAAAAAATAGAGGTGATTCCATAAACCCTATGAAAGGGATTAGATTACCACAGAGAAGATGGATAGGACAGGAAAACAGGAAAGAGGGTTGGGTTTTGACTTTCCCTAACATAATCCCAATATTGTCGACATCAAAAGTAGGGAGACCAATAAACCCACCCTTACCAAAAAAATTCTCGACGGAACAATATGAGAGTATTTTCAAGAAGAGGAAGGAGTTGAATCAACTAGATAGAATGTCAGCAGATCAAGACAAAAAACTAGAATATAGACAATGACATAAAAAAGGGGAATGGTCGAAAAAGGGTTTAAAAACATAGAAACATATAGTAATAGAAACCCATTTGCATGAGGGGGTTCAAGAGTAAATCCTTATTCAAGGACACATTATGCAAAAGGAGGTTTTGGGTTTTGTCCTTTTTCAAGGAGGCAGTGGGAGATTGTAGGGAATGACAAACAAAGAAAGATAGGGATTAAGAAAGTGACATGCAGTAGGGTGTCTCATAATATAAATGCAAAAGAAAAATACAAAGAACGGAAGGATAAGGGCGAGGAAGAAAACGAGTTGCAGAAGAGGCTGCATTCAGAGGCGGATCCCAAAAGAGAAGATTTAATTGTAGTCTTTACAGACGAAGCTTTAGGAGAACGTATCAAATAGTTGCAATAATATGCAGTACTATGTAAGTTCTGGAAATTATCTATTTAATTTATAGATTTGAATACATGAATCAATGCTAATTGGGAAGATGTAAAAGAAGTAGCATTCCTGGATTTTTCTAATGGGTTTCTCATAGTTATTTTTAAATCTAAAGAAAGTAGAGACAGAAATGTTGGTTTTCCAAAAAGTCTAGACTACATATGCAAAAAAGATCTCCAAACTTAAGTGTGAGTGATTAGAATATCATGTTCATTCCCTTTTGGATATAGTTAGATAATCTTCCATTAGAATATAGGGAGGCAAGAATACTAGAAGTTATTGGAAATAAGATTGGAATCTTTTTAAAGATTGCCCCTCTTTGTGATAATAACATAAACAACTCTCCTAGATTACGTGTGTTATTGGACACGAGAAAGTCTTTTCCTACTTCGTTCAAAATCATCTCAAAATTTGGAACATGGATTCAAGATATATCTTATGATCAAGATGACCAGTTCAGCACAAACTACCTTTCACTAGATAGTAGGTGTAATAATTTAAAAGGAAAAGACTCTTGGATCAAAGAGATGTACTCAATAGAATATAATCCAAGAGAGGAAGAAGACTGCCTGATCAAAAGGTGTAGTATCACCACTCTATTTCCTGAAGTAGAAGAATGGGGTAATGAAAATAATGCTCCAGAGATAAGTTCCATTAGAGGAGTTCAATGGGCAAATAAAAGTCTTTCGAAAATTCACATCCTACTCTTTCTATGGAAATTATATTGGACTTTGTTATACTATTATAAGAAGACAAACAAATGTTTGTTAATCATTGGAGGTCTAGAGGTCTAGAGGAGGAGAGAAAGGAATTTGATCAGATAAACAAGGAAAGCAGGTTGCTAACACCAATGGAGAGCTCGAGGAGGAGAGAAGGGTCATTGATCAGATAATCAAAGGAAGTACAGACTTTATATTACAAGTGATAGAGAATCAGGGGAACATCTATAAACAAATCCTGGAGAATAGACTGATAACAAATACTTCTGAAAACCAAGGTAGACAAGACCTAAAATCATTTCTATGACTAATAAGTTGGCTATAAATGATTTTTTGTCAATAAACAGAGATATATAGGAAGGTTTTCACCAACAATACTGAAACAAAATTCTGGAATTCCAAGAGTAATTATTTGCCATGTTTTCAGACCTGTTAAGAGGAGATTGGCTCTAGTAAGATCAGAAGATTCTAGACCTTTATGGGAGCTTGAACAGGGTAAAAAAGACATAACATAAGAAAAGGAAAGATTCAAGATGAGGGACCCAAATCCAAGAGGAATTGGGAGAGTGACAAAGGGGAGATGAATGAGAAATCAAGAGATAGTAGTGAGGAGATAACCAATGCAATAAATGCAGAAATAAATCATGTTCACTTGCAAGAGATGAAAAGATTTGTTAAACATTTCTTGGAGGAGGTGCATAATAAGTTGTTAGAGGAGATAGTTGATCAAGTGATAGCTATAGAACCTTTGAAGGAAACCAGAATATGGGATAGGGTTATTGGAGCTCATCAATTAAAACTTATAGAAACAAAGGAGAGAGAAAGAACGCCCGAGAAAATGAAGAGGGGAAGGCCTCCAGGCAATTTAAAGAAAAAAGATGAAATGAGCCCTTGGAATGATAAACAAGATATACCGTAAAGCCAAGGAGTCTCAATTCAGAATGGAAGAAATCAGTTAGACTTATTGAGAAGGAAAATCTTATGTGTTCAAAACCAGTACCAACAAATAGTAAGAATAAAGGAAGGGATTACGAAGAATCAAAGAGTTCTAGAGGAAGGTTTACTAAAGTTAAAGCAGGTTTGGAAGATGACGTCTTAAAAGAAGCTCATAACAACAAAATAATTAATGTAGAGGAATCAATGGCAGTAAGAACCAACAACATTGTTTAGCGGATCACATAATGAATACCATGGATTTTTGAAGAAATGTAGAGGAATCTATATCGATAGGCAATGAAGATGAGATTGAGATTAATGCATTTGCAAATGGAGGATTATTGCCACTTAAAACCAAAAAGAAAAAGGGAATAAAAACCATGGGAGAAATTGAGGATTATGAGGAATTCAAGACAAATGACGAATCCCATTGTGAAACTATACAATTAGAATTACAAGCGGCCTATGAACTGTTTGGATTAACAGATAAGGAGAAGGAAGAAAACAAGGAGAATGATAGGAAGTGTTCGCTCATAGAAAGGATTTTGGAAATGGATATGTAAGAGGAAGTAGAACTTGAAAGGATTCTAGAAATGGATATGATAGAGGAGGAGGGAGTCGAACATGTTTGTGGAGTTGAGAGTCAACAAAGTCACAATGATTCTGAGAGACTTCTGAAATTAAGGAAACATAAATTAGGTATCTGGAAGTTAGGCCCAACCAAGAATACTCCAGTTTGTGGAATCAACTATAAGAAAAAGAAAGGGAAAAAATCAGTGTCACATATAAGAACAATAGATAAAGAAGATTCAAATCACCAAAATTATAGCTTATTGGAATGTAGGGAAGGGGAAGATACTTCTCAAGGAGCCATGCAAATATTTTTGTGGAATGTTAGGGGCATGAATGCTCCTAATGCCCCTAACAAGCATTGATTGATCAAACGCTGCATTTTTTACATTAAAGCAGAAGTAATCATGTTATAAGAAACTAAACTTAGTGCAGACTAGTGGATTAGGTTCAAAAAGTCTAGGAAATTGGGAAGTGGAAATGGTGGAGGCATTTTGGTCTTCTAGAGATTTAGCAATTTTATGGAATCCAAGTAGACTCTCTTTTCAAAAGATGGAAGGTAAACACAATTGGCTTGGAGGATTGGTAAACAGTCTGAATGGGTCCTTAAAGTTTATAATCATCAATGTTTATGGCCTTGTTATGACAAAGAAAAAAATGTGGAAGTATGGAAGGAGATTATCGTTTTTTTTTTCAAAAGATCGCCTTTGGAAAACTTTATCATAGGGGTGATTTTCATGCCATTCTACATTAATCTGAAAAAAGAGGCGCCAATAGAAAGGAATTTCATCCGCAAGTGGACTTCAAAAAACATGTATCAAAGGATAACCTTATGGAGATTGAAATGGAAAACAAAACATACACCTGAAACATTAGGAGATTGAGATTTAGTCATATAGCTGAAAAATTGGACATATTTTTCTTCAAAGGAAATTATGTCCAATTCCCCAATGATTTTAAATCTTCAATTTCTCCAATATTAGGGTCAGATCACTTTCCCATTCAATTAGAAATATTAAGGGAAAACAAGGCATTGCTTTGTCCATTTAAATTTGTAACATGTGAATGAAAATTGAAGAATTTCTGACTCTCAGACAAATCGTGGAATGAAACCCAATTTGAAGGATCCAAATTATTTTGTTTCATATCCAAGTTGAGATTTTTTTTTTCTAAAATAGAAAATGGATCATTTTAGGAATATTTTTGCCTCTGAGTGCATTATAGAATAGAACATTAAAAAATTAAATGAACATGTGATTCCTTGAGGGAATGGATTCAGAGAAATTTACCCTAGAAAAAGAGTTGCTAAAGGAGTATGAAGATATTTTGACCAAAGAAGAAATATTCTGGAGACAAAAATCTAGAGAGATATGGTTGGAGGAAGGAGATAAGATCACAATTTTTTCATAACAATAAAAACAAAAGAGTATAAATAGGATACATAAGATATGTGTTGGAAACAATACAATAATAGAGGATCCCGAAGAAATTTCAAAGAAAATTATAGAATTTTATATTGGATTATTGAATGATTGGGAGTGATTAGATTTGATTTCACAATAGAAAATGTTGGACAATATCCCCTGACTTATTTTAGAAAAAGATAATAGAATGTTGACAATAAAATTTTCGGAAGAATAAATTAAAAAAAGCTTTAAATCAACTTCACTTAGATAAGGCTCTAGGACAATATGGATTTCCAACAAGCTTCTTTTAGAAATGCTAGCCAATTTTGGGATCAGAAATGACTGAAGCTTGGAAGCAGGGAAAAAATCAAGGAGATTTTTTGAGAGAAATTAATAATACCTTCATAGCACTTATCCCAAAGAAGGAAAAAGTGTTATTGCTAGATGAATTTAGACTAATCTCCTTGTGTAACACTATTTACAAAGTCTTAGCTAAGGCAATAGCTAATAGGTTGAAGAACTTACTTCCATTGATAATATTAGAAGAACAAACATGCTTTGTACTAGGAAGATAAATATTTGATAGGGTAATCATTGCGTAGGAATGAATTCATTCAGTTCAAAAGATAAAGGAACCAAGTATGATCAAGCTAGACATAAAAAAAGATTGTGATAAAGTAGATTGGAGGCTTCTTTGCAAATACATGGAAGCTTTTGGCTTTTGTAAAGTATGGATCAATTTTTTTTTTACCTTTCTAGTCCAAGATTTTCAATTTGTATAAATGGAAATCCACAGGGTTTTTTGAATGTTCTAGAGGAATCTGCCAAGGGGATCCCTTTTCCCCGTTTTGTTTGTTTGTTATGGCAGAGAATTTAGGAAGGTTGAATAAATGCCAAAAGTTTGGTATTTTGAAAGGTATCAAAGTTACTACTTCAATTTAAGCGATGACTCACCAGTAATTTGTAGATGACACAATGTTGTTTGGGAAAGGTAGCAGAGGGGAGGCTCTATATTTGAAAAGGATGTTAAAGTCATATTGTCAAGCTTCATGACAACTTATCAATCAAGATAAATTAGAAATATTCTTTTTCTTTGTCAAAGCAAGAGTGCAGAAACAAATTTTAGATTTGTTGGGATTTAAGGAAAACTACCTTGTGCATACCTAGGGATGCCTTTGGACAAAAGCTTATGAACCACTAGGGTATGGAATGCAATAGGAGAAAAGATGGAAAGCTAAGTGGTTATCTTGGGCAGGCAGAATCATAATGCTGAAGGGAATTTTATTAGCAATACCAATATATTTAATGTCATGTATTTCACTTTCATTAGGAGCTTATGTAGATTTAGTGAAGAAGATGAGAACAATTTTTTTTGGCAAGGTACATATTTGAAGAAAAAATATGCATTTATTTCATGGGATAAATTATGTAGACCAATTAAATCAGGAGGAACAATTATTAAGAGTCAATTATAGCAGAGCAAAGCATTGAGAGCAAAATTATTTTGGAAACTTAATAAGGAGCCAAAGTTTAAGCGGGTTAGGATTATAAAGGGCAAATATCTCATAGAATTAGATGACTTAGAAATATTCAAAATGTCCAACTTTCTTAGAAGTTCACGTGTATGGAACTTCACGTCCAAATGCAGTGATATTATATTAAGTCACCTCTTATGGAATATAAGAGATGGGAGGAAAGCAATATTCTAGAAGGAATCTTGGGGAGGATATCCAATTATTGACAACATAATAGAAATGGGCAGAATCAAACATATTAGTGAACAAGCTTAAGGGTGCCATGTCAGAGATTATCTTATTTTAGACCCAAACAATCCTCTTAAATGGCATTGGAAGAATTTTGAAGATTTAAATACCGCCATAAGAGGTCAATCAACTTAGAAGAATATTGGAGAACACACCTATTCCCTTTAAGCAAGGTCAAAGAAGAAATCATTTGGAATGTATCCAAAACAAAGAATTATAATGCCAGAGATGGATATATGATTATTTCGGAACAAGGAGTGAACAATACAAAAATTCCAATCCATTCATGTTGGAACAACGTATACATGCCGAAGGTAGGTATCTTTACATGGGCAGCTTTGCAAGGTAAGATTCTAACGACATAATCGTTTAAAAAGATTGGCTTTCATGGCTCTGTTATCAACTAGTTTTGCACCCTGCTCAAAATGAAACTCAACAATCTATTGACACATTGGAACACTTCTTGGCTGTGGGTGAGAAAAAACAGAAGTGAACCTCCAAAGAAGGCCAACTTCCTCTTGATACTTCACCTAAAACTAACTAAACTAATGCTTTGCAGAGGAAAGGGTAAGAAGGAAAATATAAAAATGAAAACTAGTCCTAAAGGTGATGCACCAAAACTTTATGACTTGCACCTGCTTAAGCACACACAATGTGATAAAAAAGCTGACAAGTCATGCACAATTCAAGAAATAACATATATCTGCATAAGCACTTCATGGAAAAGTTTAGTTTTCATAACAATTTCCAGAAGGAAGGATTTCACAGTTGAAAATGATAAAAAACTTGATAAACACAAACCATGACCTACAAAAAGATGCACTTCTATATAGAGGCAATGAAAATCAGATAAAAATTCAAGGATAAGATACATTATTACAGGAAATATCAGTAATTCATAATACTGCACAAAGTACAATTTATGAGAAGGCTGAAAGTGGACCTTTATTGATCAAAAGGTATTTTCTATCAGCTAAAAGAACTCCCAAAAGTATTTTCTATCAGGTATTTCCTCTTTTCTTTCGATGCCCCATGCTTCAAACTCTATTCATGCAAAGAAATGTTTCAAATTCTTCACATTTTTCAGTATTTTACATGCTCAACTCGAGCTATGCTTGTATTTGAAAACATTGAGCATATAGTTTGTTTTTCTGTGTATTTGATATTTGATGCTTTGAGTTCTATCAATATAAGGAAATACTGAGAATGATTTAGGCTTTTTCTGTATATTTTCATGCTCTTAGTAATAGGCACATTGAAGGTTCGCTCTCTATATTTTTGGGTTTAATCTTCATGCAAGAACTGGCAAGGATATTTTGTGGGTCATACCCATTCCGCAGGCCATGCTTTCTGATATTCTGCATTCTTCAAAACCCTTGTCTCTGCTACATGCATCTTGGAGGGTTTGCAAATAAATTCCTTCTGCAGGCTATGGTTTCCATTGTTTGGAACTCCTTTCATTCTGGGTTGGTCATTTAGTTACTCATTGTGAAATCACTTGTTTCATCTTGTCGTGATCACCACTTTTGAAACTTTTTTCTGATCACTAAAATGGTATTTTCACAGTGTTTCTCTGATCCTTGGGATGCATTTGAATATGGATGTTCCTTGATATTGTATACTACCGCTCTTTTGATTGTACCTTTGATTCTTTAGGGGATTCCCTTCTTGGATTTGCATGATTGAAAATATAACTTTATGAGACTCCTCAAAACTGTGAATGTACCTTTAAAACAAGAATGAATCCATGTATGAACTGCCATTGCATTGATTTGATGAATGCTTCATTGTATCAGTGTTATTAAATCCATATTCTCATTGTATTTGTTGTCACTCATAATGTTACCACTGCATTCTTTTGAGATCATGTGACTGCTATGATGACCCTTTATCTACTAAAACTCTGAGATTTCTCCTTACTGTAGCTTGAATGATTGTCATTCATCCTCTTTCTACTGTTTAACTCCTTTGAAACTGCTGTCTCCAGCTCTTTTCTATGCTACCATGAAGATGTATTTTGTTGTTAATGATACTGCGAATGCATTATTATATCATTGGCT
>MU224528.1:2500842-2514751 GCA_018584345.1 Thuja plicata
ATGACAATGCCTCCTGTCTTCTTCCTAAGCCTCTGTGAAGCCACCTTTTAACTTCATTGCTTGGCCAGGACTCAGTATTAACCTCTTGGACAATATTAGCATGACAATTCTTCTCATTATAAATGTTTGCTGTTTAAATATTCACTGTCTTTTGCATCCATCTTCACAAGTACTTGATACCTTGAATATAACTATGATTTGTGATTATTTGGATCTTTCACTGTTTCTATGTTATTGTTCTTTTCATATGATATGACTGTTAAAATCTCCATTTGAACTATTGTTAATGCAGCCTTTTGGTCTTTAATAGCAGCCATTTATGGTGTGTTACAATCATGCCTTCGCATATGACATCTCTACTTATATATTGCTTTGAATATTAATTGCCACTGTTAACATTATGATCTCTGCTCTCACCTCTTGTAGCCTTGAAACTGCTCTGATTTTGACAATGCTCTGTTCCCTCTCTTGTTTTTACAAACACTGCCATTTTGGTGTTCCAACAGTGATACCATTGTCTTCTTTGTTTTGCACTGTGGCACTGTTGTGGTATCCTAAATACACCATCTAATCAATGTTTTCAATGTCTGTCATGTACTTTAAGTTCCTCTATTCACTGTCATGGTGCTCTTCTAATAAAATGGTTGTTCTTTCATTGTATTAGATACTTTCAACACACTCCTTGACCACTATTATCAATTATGCACTGTTACAGTAGATACCACTGTCTTTGTAATTCCATTGAGCAAATATCTGTTGCTTATAACAGTACTGGTGATATATACCTACTTGATTGAATTACAATGGCATGGTGTTTGCACACTTACCTCTATTAAAACACAGGATGACAACATGGGCTTAACCCTTGTGGGAATCCATTTTACCCCACATGCTGTGAATTCTATGATATTTGTGTAAACTCTTATCGTAATGAATATCATACAAGTATCTGCACAGTGAACAAATATGTTAGATAAAAGAATGAAGTTCAGATTTTGATGGATACTGATGATTGTTCTCTACTTTTATTTCTACTACATGTGATGACTGCATAATTGATTTGACTGATGATTATATATGGATTGATTAGGCATCCCGAGCTCTAACACCACTTTCCTCATTCTCTTGCAGACATTTCTTGGGCAGCAAGTCAACTTCTGGAACAACCAAGTGAAAGGAGTTGGATATGTAGCCATCCAGCCCTTGGGTTCGTCATTCAGGCAAATACGAATCCCTAATTCTTTCATAGACTTCATTTTCAAATTTATAGTTTTCTTTTATTTGTCATTGAATTAGTTATTCCCACGGTTTGTGTGGGACACAATACTTTTGAACTCATGAATAAAGAAAACAATTTTTATGAATAGTTGTGTGATTCTTCTTTTTTTGTAAAAGCACTTTTATTGAATCAAGAATTCACTTGATAGCATATCACTCTTGTAAAGAACACTCTAGCAAAATTAAACATGTACCTTCAATTTTTAGCTGTAAATACTTTTCCAACACCTTATTGAGCTTAAAGCAAAATTAGGTAACATTTCTGGCAACATTTACTAAATGCTTGCCTACTAAGCATCCTAGATCAGTTGCCTGAGCTTGTCCATTGGACAAAGTCAAAATGATTTTGACAAAACTTGAGAAACACTCTTTACACTGTTGTAAGTCATTATAACATCATTGTTGTAACCTCTTATAATTCCATTGAATAGATATGTATTGTTTCTGATAGTGAACTGACAAACTCACTGTTATAAATGACAAATATCCACTTGATTGAATTATAATAGGGAAACAACAAGAACACCCTTCTTATTCAACTTCTTAACTCAGAACCAACTAACTAACCGTGCACAACAACACTTAGAGGAAATAAAAATGCATCTAAACTATGTGCAACAACACTTATTTGACACCTACAACCTGCTCTAATATGTACAAACTTTAATCATACCTCAGAAACAATGCTTGAGGTGAATCCCATTGATTGAGATTGGCTCCATGTCACCATCCAACCTAGACAACTGAAAGGCATTATGTCGTTTACACTCTGAGATAATATAAGGTCCGCTCAAGAATGCATCAAACTTGGAGCGTTTTCCAGGTTTGCTTTTAAGTTCATCCCATTTCAACACTGTCACCTTCTTGGAATATTCTTGGCTATTCTCTCTTATTAAAATATCTTTTCATTTGTCCCTGGTGCTGTTCTATCTTCCTCATGACCTCATTTCTAGTCTCCTCTAACTCAACCAGCTGAGCTAACCTTACTGTCTTTGGACCCTCTTCAATCATGTCTAGTTGATTCATTAAATCAAGTGCTGGTATTTCAAGTGAGATATGTAGTCTATATATCTTCCCATAAACCAACATATAAGGTGACTTTGCTATAGCTTTTTTAGGAGTAATCCTGTCAGCCCATAAGGCTGATTTCAACTTAGTATGCCAGGCTCTTTGGTTACCCTCAATGGTCTTCTTAATGATCCTGATTAAGTTTTTGTTCGTGGATTTCGCTTGGCCATTGCATTGCAGATAGTAGTTGGAAGAAGTATTCAAATAAATTATGTTTTTTACAGCCTAATCAGAAATTTTAAAACCAATAAAGGCAAGAGTAATGTCTGAAATAATAGATTCAGGGACTCCAAACTTGGTAACCAACTCTTCATAAAAGTTTAAGACAACAATCTCATTGGCCTCTTTGAGTGCTACAACTTCAGTCCATTTGGTAAAGTAATCCATATCTGTTAATGCCTCCTTGTGTCCAGCACTAGATGAAGGGTTTATAACTCCAATAAAACCCTATCCCTACCTCATGAATGACTGCTCAACTTGAATGGGCTGCAATGGTAAAGTTGCCAATTTTTCTACCAGCAAACATGACACATTATTTACATTTCCTCACCCATAAGTGAGAATCTTTGAACATACTAGGCCAATAATAGCCACCTTTCATCACCTTAAGGGTTGTTGCTCTTGGTGAAAAATGGCCTCCAGCTGACCCCTCATGAAATTCATGCAATACTTTTTCAACTTGAGTAGGTTCAATACATATCAATAAGACACCATTGAAATCTTTCTTGAAAAGAAAACCATTTAAAAGAACATAAAGAATGGATTGTAATCTATAATACCTTCTTTTGGCTTTATCAAAACCTTGTGAAAACTCACAAGTTTGTAAAAATTGAACCATCTCTTACACCCAACCAGTTATAGGAGCTGGGGAAACTACTTTCTCTTCGTCTTTTAATGCTAAAACAACTTGTTTATGTTCCTCACTGCTGCTTATACCGTCAACAAGATGTTTACACAACCCTTTACCCCTAACCAACTTAGTGACCTTGATTTCCACACCGTATTCCATTACCTTGGTCACCCAACCGACTCTCTTGACGTTGAGATCCTTGCTTAACATAAACTCCTTCACACTTGGGTGAACAACCATCAAAATAACTTTATTTTTTAAAAGTACGTGCTTGAACTTTTTTAGACTTCTAATAACAAGGACATGCTTTTCAACAAAAGTATACCCTAGTTTGTAGTCTTTGAGTCCTTGACTGAAAAAAGCTAAAGGCTGTTCCAACCCATGATCATTCTTCTATACCAACATAGCAGAAATACTATCACTATTTCCATAGACATAGAATAAAATCCTTAAAAAAATCAGGATCTTAAAGTGTAGGTGCTGCTGCCAATGCCTCTTTAACAATCTCAAAACTTCGTTTCCCTTCTTTGGTCCAGTTGAAAATCACATTCTTTCTCAACATGGATATTAGAGGAGTCAATAAATCAGCTATATTAGGAATAAATCTCCTAACAAAGTTGATCCTACCAATCAAGCTTTGTAATCCTTTCTTGTGTGCTAGCAAAGGGAGAGTAAGAATAACACTTACTCTTTCGGGGTCAACGGTGATACCATGTTTTTACACTACACAATACCATGTTTTTACACTACACAGCCAAGCAATCTGCCTTTATGAACAACAAATACACATCTTTTGGGTTTAAGAGATATCTCAAACTCTCCGCACCTTTCAAAAATCTATCTTAAATGATTTAAATGATCTTTAACCTCTTTAGAAAAAACAATAATGTCATCAAGATATACTAAGACAATCTTGTACATTAAACTTTGAAAAGCCATGTCCATAGCCTTTTGAAAGGTTGCCCCAACATTGGACAAACCAAAGGGCATTTTCTTATAAGCCATAGTGCCCCATTTGGTGGTAAAAGTCATCTTATACTGGTCTTCCTCTTTTACCAAGATTTGATTATAGCCTGAATAACCATCAAGGAAAATCTCTCTGAACCTAAAACTACCTAAAACTACTTGGAGGATTTGTTCCATGGAAGGCAAAGAGTTGCAATTTTTTAGTGAGTCTCTGCTTAAATTATGGAAATCTACACAAACTTATCTCTACATTCTTCTTACTAATAGGTACAAGTTGAGAAACCCACGTGGTATGCTTAATGGGAAAGATAATAGTACTCTCAATCAATTTGTTCAGTTCTTTCTCCATAAGTGGCTCTAATTTAGGATTCAAATACCTTTGTTTTTATCTCACAAGTTTGGCATTAGGCAGATCAATGGTATGTTGGACTTGTGGATTAAACCCTTTCATATCACTATATTCCCATGCAAAATATCATTAAACTCTTGAAAAAGATGAATAAATGCATGTTTTTCACTGTTTTACGTACCTTGCCCAATTTGAGTAGCTTACCCTTTGAGGACTTCAACCTCTTCATAATGATCTTGCTGAACCTGTATGTTGGCTTTTGGCCTTTTAGATTCATCATCAAAATAAAAAATTGACTCTAAAGTCATCAAACCCTTTGACATTTTATTATTCTTAAGCTAAATGATTTGCTCACCATATTGTTGTTGCAACTTTTCTTGATTAGTATGTGAAAACTCAGCTTCTCTTAAGAAATTTATAAGTTGCTGGTCACTATCAAACACCTTCCAATGAATGGTATTATCTGGGACAGCTGGCCTAATAATAATCTTAACATGCTGAGGTCCTCTATCACTGCTGATTTCTTTCTTGATTAGTATGTGAAAACTCAGCTTCTCTTAAGAAATTTATAAGTTGCTGGTCACTATCAAACACCTTCCAATGAATGGTATTATCTGGGACAGCTGGCCTAACAATAATCTTAACATGCTGAGGTCCTCTATCACTGCTGATTTCTGTGTGAATATCAAATTCAGTGCTGATAGCAGCTTATCTATCACCATGCTTATTCCAATTTCTAGGTACAAAAATCAAATTAAAGACATCAAATTCTTCAATAACATCCCACACCCTATGCTTATATGACTTAAGCAAATCATTCTTGGTGACATTACGACTTCTTACATAATTCACAACGAGCGCACTGCCCCCAAACACCTTCAAACAATGAATACCTCTTCTCCTTACCCATTCCAATCCATGAATCAGAGCTTCATACCCAACAATATTATTAGAACAACTAAAACAAAATGTGAAAGATGAATAATACCTCTCACCTTTTGGAGAAACAAGTATACAACCACCACCAACACTAACTTTACTCCTTGACCTATCAAAATATAACTACTCCCAAACTCCGTTATCTAGCTGTCCACCTTGCTGTTTTGCACTCCTTTCAAGGTTAGGCATAAAAGAATCAACCTCATGCATTAAATATACACCTAAGTTAGCTTCTTCTAGCTGTTCACATTGGCCCATTACATGATTTTGAGCTGCCCACTCATCAAGAAGAACATCTGGTATACCCTCGGTTTGTATATTACCTTCTTGAACAATAGGCTAGTCCTCTTGTTCACTTGCAAACAAGTTGGCATTAATAGGACTTGGAGTGTAAGGCTAAATATAATCTTTGGCTATGGGCTCTGATTTGACAGTAACTTTTGTGCCATACCTAGCCGTAAAAAGTATATGTGACCAATCTGAAGATAGATAACCCGAATCTTAGCACTAGTGAAATCCTTTGACAAACATATTAAAAAGTAAGGAGGCAATTCTATAACATAAAAATCCTGTAGAATAGAGAACTTTGGACAAGCATGCAAGGTTAAACTCAGCCCCTTAATGACTCCTATAGTGTTAACAACAATCACATCTAATTGTACAACTCCCTTTCCAAGTGCCTCATATTCAATACCCAGCTTGTTTACAATTTGTTTAGGCATTACTAAACTACTATCACTTGAGTCAATCATGCAATTATGAACTAGGTGGTCTCCTATGATCAAAGACGCATAAAATGGTGGGGGTTTAACTTTTGAAACTTGTTGTTCTTTATCATTCACAGTAGTATTTGTCAACACAACCTTGGATTTATTTGTATTTGGCTCACTGGATATGCTCAAATTCAATAAGGATGATTGAATATCTTTTTGACCTAGAATACATAAGAAGTCCCACATTAACATAGATGCTTTTGTTTTCTTCATATGCTCAAGAATGTTAAAAGGAGAAACACTAACTTTAGATTGGTCCTTTGTAGCTTCTACTTCTACATTCATAGAAGTTAGTTGTATTGCATTTTTAGGTTTCTCCTTGCTTTCCATAATAATGTTCCTTTGCATATATGAGCGTGCATTTTTAGGTTTCTCCTTGTTTTCCATAGTAATGTTCCTTTGCAATATATGAGCATTAGAAACATTTGGCTGGTTAGCATCACCATTTGAAGGGCCAATTTTGGTAGAAGGACCAAGATCAATTTTCTTTCCTCCTGAAACTTGTTTTGCTTGTGTAGCATCATTTACAAACTGCTGCCCACCATCTATTGCCCTCTTTTTACTTCTTGTGTTGGCTGCAATAGAAAGACTAGCCTGGTTCACACCACAAAAATCCTCACCTTGCCAATTAAGAAGAGTTGTCCAATTAAGAAGAGTTGTCTCAGGTTGTTGATTCTCTTGCTGCTTGATAGAGGCTTTACCAGGTATATTTGCTTGCAAACTTGGACTATTTTGAACCAGTAAGGCCTGATTTATGACACCATTTGTTCAAGTACTCTGATTGCATAGAAAACACCACTCATAATCGTGTCCCAGGTTATCTTGAGTAGGAACAAGCTCTTTTGAGGAGCTGGAAGCATTGGGATTATAAGGTTGATAAGGCCTTGAGTTAAGAGCTCGTCTTTGGCCTTGATTATTTGGCTGGTAAAAAGACCTATTATTTTGATTTTGCTTATATGAGGATTGATACGGAGGCTGGTATGGCCTATAAGTCTGATTTTGTTTCTTCTTCAAGTTAACAATTTCATTTCTAAAAGTCTGCAACAACCCCTTAATCTCTTCTAACTCGAAAGTTTGATCTGGAAGGGCGTTTTTTGACTATTGGATTGGGTATTAGGTGTTGGTAATGCTGGTGCAACTGGGATAACAACTATAGGAGGCTCTTGTAGAGGTGTTAATGGCTGAACTACAGGAAATATTGGCATGGGAGGCTTTGGGGCTGACGCAAGGAGGGTTAGGACTTAGGGCCAAAGGCACTCCCAAGCACCAAACCAGCTTGCAGATACACAAATCGGAAGCTCAAACATAGAAAAGGAGAGAAGGAATGCAGATACTTTTCATTAATTCATCAAACTTCATACTTGCCGGGCTGTAAGACCTTCCCGATTATGGCCAATACAATTTGAAAATATTACAGAACAGTCCTCATGCATGCAAGATCCATAAACCCTAGATCTCCAACACTACTATCCAACCTTATCCAAAACTACTGCCTAAACTAAGAACAAAACACTATATTTATACAAGAGGCTACCAAAAAGGTCGGCCCCAAAAGATCCTAAAGATCCAACATAGGAAACAACAACGACCCAGATTTAGGTCCACACGCATCCCAGTGAGAGATCCCAAATTAATACCGCGACCAAATTAAATGCAGATGTCGGCCCAAAGATCCAACAAAAGAAAACACACTCGGTGAGACAGGAAATAGGAAAACCACCTAGCCACCGAGATCAGTCGGTGAAACCACACCAAGAACAGTAACCGAGTTCGATCGATGAAACAAAACAAAACCTTCAACCAAGAACTCTAGAGTAGTTATCGAGCAGTCTACTGAAAGTCTCCAACAAACTACCGAGCTCACAAGTAAACATATTTTTATTTGATATAGGATTGCCATGAACCCAAGATGCTCTTGTATCAGACACCTGGGGTTAAAAGAAATGATTCTCCGAATCATGAGTGAGGTATAACCTGAGCTGAATTCAACTCAGATTGAGAAATCCATGTAGTGTCTTCAATCGGTCTGTTCTTCCACTTTACCAAGTATTCCATGTAATCCTTTCCTCTTGTGCTTCTGCCAATTCTTTGTTCCAAAATCTGTTCAACTTCTTCTGTCTGTTTCTTAGGATAATCACTCGGAACTGTCATTTCTTCATCAGGTTCATGATACTCATACAAATCTGAAATGTTGAATATAGGTGATATGTCCATGTCATCAGGGTACTCTACTTCATAAGCATTTCCACTGTCAAACTTCCTCAATATCTTGCGAGGACCAAATTTCTTCATCTTCAGTTTGCCATATGTTCCAATAGGAAATCTGCTTTTCTTTAAATGAACCATCACTTCATTACCAACCTCACAAATCTTATGTCTTCTTGATCTATCTGCACTATCCTTGTATTTCTGATTACTTTGATCGAACTTATGTTTCACTTCGTCATGCAATGACTTCATAAACTCAGCAAATTCTTCTCCTTCAACACTTCTCTTCTCTTCTCCAACAATATCTCTCAAGTCTGATATACCTCTCGGTTGTATACCAGTAACAATCTGAAAATGTGTCTTGCCAGTACTCCTATTTACTGAATTATTATATGCATATTCTGCTTGTGCTAACATCAAATCCCAATTACTCGCTATCTCCAACTAAGCATCTCAACAAGTTACCCAAACTTCGGTTTACAACCTCTGTTTGTCCATCAGTTTGTGGGTGAATGTCAAACTATACTTCAACTTGGTGTCCAACTTCTTCCAAAGAGTTTTCCAAAAATAGCCAACAAACTTACTGTCTCGGTCAGAGATGATACTCCTCGGTAATCCATGCAATCTGACAATCTTCTTGAAGAAAACGTCTGCTATATGCACTGCATCTAATGTTTTTCTACATGGTATGAAATGTGTCATCTTGGAAAATCTAGCCACTACAACAAATATGGAATCATTACCTCTTGCTGTCCTCGGTAAGCCAAGAACAAAATCCATGCTAATATCACTCCAAGGTTTCTCAGGAACAAAAACCGGTGTATACAATCCAGTATTCTGACTTACTCCTTTTGCAACTTGACAAACTCCATAACTCTTCACAAATTTCTGAACATCCTTATACAACTGAGGCCAAAAATACGTTAAGTAAATTCAATGTCTTATCAATGCCAAAATGTCCAGCCAAACCAGTACTATGTTTTTCCTTTATCAAATTGATTCTCATTGATCCTCTCGATATACATAATTGAATACCTTTGAACAACATATCTTCTTGAATGAAATAGTCTTCAACCTGCTCTGTTGATCTGGAATAGGTGCTTTGCACATTCTCCATGGCTCAGAAAAATCAGGGCCAGTTTCATACAAAGTCTTCATATCATCAAAACCAAGAACCTCAATTCTCATTTCAGTCAACAAAGATCTTCTACTCAGTGCATCAACAACTTGGTTAGATACTCCACTCTTATGTTTTATCACAAATGTGAAACTCTGCAAATACCCTACCCATTTCATATGTCTCTGTTTCAACTTATTATTACTACCCAAATACTGTAAACCCTTATGATTAGTATACAACACAAATTCACTTGGCATCAAATAGTCTCCAATTCTTCAAAGCTTGAACACTAGCATAGAATTCTTGATCATACACAAAATATTTCCTTTTAGCATCTTTCAACTTCTCACTAAAGAAAGCAACAGGTTTACCTTCTTGACTCAACACAACTCCTATTGAACTGCCACCTGCATCACATTCCACTTGGAATACCTTATTGAAATCAGGTAGGGCTAACACAGACAATTCAACAACGTTTTGTTTCAAAGTCTCAAAACTCTTATTAGCTCCATGTGTTCACTTGAATTCTCTCTTATCTCCTCTCATTGTCTCAGTCATAGCATTACAAATTGAACTGAAATTTTTGATAAACTTTAGGTAAAAACTTGCTAACCCATGAAATGATCTTACCTCACTGACACTCTTAGGTGTAGGCCAATCCCTGGTGGGTTTTTCGAAATCTCAACTGGGTTGGTGCTAGATTATTTCGGGTGCCTCAGTTTCTGTGTCTCAATTTTTGAGCCAGTGGATTTGAATTTCGACTTCAGATTCTTTCTGGGTTTTTTGTCAGCATTTCTAGGTACCTGTCAGATTTTTCTGGGTCAGCTAGAAAAGTGCATTGAAATCCATGCTTGTACGGTGTATACCTAATTCTGCTTAAATCATGGCATCTTTGACCAATCTGATGTTAGAAGGAAATCAACGGTTTAATGGCAATAATTACAATACCTGGAAACAGCGTATGTTGACCATATTTGAGTATCGCCGCCTTGATGAACTGGTTTTGGGCACAGAAACTCGTCCCACCACACCAGGCACTGATCAGGACAAGTTTGATGATCGAAATAGAGAAGCTCTCATGCTTCTAAAGTTGTCTGTTATAGATGACCAGTTACCTCAGATCCCCTCTGGCAAGTCGACTGCAGACATCTGGAAATATTTGAAGGAGCTGCATGAAACATCCGACAAGAGTCGCACGTTCTTTCTCAAGAACTAGTTGTTCTCCATCATGATGGATGAACATGTGTCCTTATAGGAGCATCTCACGAAGATTAAGGACATTCGTGATCAGCTTGAAGCTATCGGTCGGAAAATGGAGGAAGAAGATATGGTAGTTATTACCCTGAAAACTCTGCCGGTATCTTATGAGCACTTCATTGAAACTCTCAACATTACCTCAACTAATGTTGATCTGAAATTCCTAGAGTTGTGCACCAAACTCCTACAGCAGGATCGCTGGAAGCAACAGTTTGGTAGCCATGCTTCCTCAACCTCGTCAGAACAAGCCTTTGCAGCCAAGTTTCAACCATCTCAGTCATCTCAACAGGTCAGTTCACATCAATCCTCCGACAATTTTCAGCAAAAGAGTGTTCAATGTCATTATTGTCGTAAGTATGGCCACATGAAGAAAGATTGTCGTCAGCGACTCGCTTCCGGACAGAAGAAGCTGGGAGGGTCAAATCAGCAGACCAATGTCGCTGAACATTCAGAGACAAAGGAGTCTGTGTTCTATGCTTTTATGGCTAAAAGCCCTTCAGAGTTAGACCGTTCGTCTGCTTGGTATATCGACTCTCGTGCTTCACGCCATTTTTCTCATCGACGTGACTGGTTTACGGATTTCTATCCATACAGCGATTCAGTTGTGTTTGGTGGAGGAGAGGAGTTCAAAATTATTGGCAGAGGAAATGTTTAGATACAGTCTGGTGGGTGTCAACTCATCTTTCTCAATGTATGCTACGTTCCTGGTATGGCACTCAATCTTCTCTCTGTGAGTCAAATCATGAGAAATTCTCCTCAGTTGGATGTGGTGTTCAGTACCCACAAATGTTCCATTATTGATCAAGCGACTCGTCTTACTGTTGCTTCTGGTCTAGCGTATCATGGCCTATATCTTACTGTTGCTTCTGGTCTAGCGTATCATGGCCTATATCGGCTTACTGACATTGGTGATTCTCCTGAAATAGCTATGGCAGCTCGTGATTTATCTCTCAGTACTCTGTGGCATCAGCGATATGGACATCTCAACATCCAGTATCTCTCTCAGCTGTCCTGGGAGGACCTTGTTTCTGGCCTACCTCCGATTCAGACGCAACCTCTTAGAGTATGTGACGCTTGTCAAGCTGGCAAACAACATCTGACTCCCTTCAAAGATGGCGATTCTTGGCGTGCATCTCAGGTACTTCAATTACTTCATGCTAATATTTGTGGTCCTATGCATACACCTTCAATTATTGGTTGCAAATATTTTTTGCTTATTGTTGATGATTTTAGTAGAAAGATGTGGGTGTACTTTCTTAAACAAAAATCAGATGCTTTTAGTACATTTCAAAGCTTTAAATCGTTGGTTGAAAACGAGTCTGGCCGTAGTATCATTTCTCTTAGAACAGATAATGGAGGGGAATTTTGTTCTACTACATTCTCCGATTTTTGTGCTGCACATGGCATCAAACGCCAGTTCACCACGCCCTACACTCCTCAGCAAAACAGTGTTGTTGAGCGTCGCAATCGTACGATTGTTGAGATGGCTTGTTCTATGCTACAACACAGGAGTGTTCCTAATAAGTATTGGGCAGAAGCAGTGTTTACTGCTGTCTACCTTCTTAATCGTTCTCCTACTCAGGCTCTCAAGCACAAAACCCCAGAAGAATTGTGGTCTGGTCGTCAGCCCAAGATCAGCCACCTGAAGATTTTTGGTTCTCTTGCCTATGTTTGGATTCCTGATGCTAAACGTTCCAAATTAGATTCCAAGAGTCAACGCCTCATGATGATAGGATACAGTGACAACCATAAGGCCTACAGATTGATAGATATCGAGTCCAATCATCTTATCTTTAGTCGTGATGTTTTTGATGAAACTCGCGGACCTTTTCTGTCTGCTTCTGAGCAGTGTCTTGAGGAACAACCTCTCAGTGTTCCTCTTCCCTTAGCACCACCTGATGGAAGGGATGATACCGATAATGCTTGCCCTGGGGCACCTGATGCTGATCCTGTTGAGGCCCCAGAACTGGATCCTCTCCCTACCCCTGCTGCTGCTCCTGAACCTCCTCCAAAGATTGGCTCTTCTACTCTCCGGCCCAAATGGTGGGTTAAAACTATTAGTGATCTTAGGGATGATGAGCTCATCGAAGGCAGAGTTTCTAGAAATAAAAGGAAACATCACCCTACAGTTAATTTTGCTTTCATGGGTAACATTCATAGTGTTTATGAGCCCCAGACTTATTCCGAGGCTAAAGGTATCTCTGAGTGGGAACATGCTATGGAAGCTGAATTTCAGAGTATTCAAAAAATTCACACTTGGGTCCTTTCTGATTTTCCAGCAGGAAAGAAGCCCGTTAGCTGCAAATGGGTATACAAGGTAAAATACAAAGCTGATGGCACCTTAGACAAGTATAAGGCTCTTCTTGTTGTTCGAGGGTTCTCACAAAGGGAAGGTATTGACTATGAGGAGACTTTTGCTCCCACAGCTAAAATGGGTACCATACGACTTGTTCTTGCCTTAGCAACTCAGTTTGGTTGGAAGGTTCATTAGATGGATGTTAAGAGTGCTTTTTTGAATGGCGACTTACAGGAAGAGGTCTACATGACGCAACCTTCTGGCTTTAAGGTTGCTGGTCAGGAACACAAAGTCTGTAAACTTGTCAAAGCTCTATATGGTCTGAAACAAGCTCCTCGGGCTTGGTACATGAAAATTGATAAATACCTAACCAATCATGGTTTTCAAAGGAGCCCATTAGATTCAAACCTGTATATCAAACATGTAGGTGATGTTGTATTGTGTATAGTTGTCTATGTGGATGACTTGATCATGACTGGAAGTTCAACACAGTTGATCACTGAAATCAAGCAGGATTTGTGTCGCACTTTTGACATGACAGATTTGGGACTCTTGCACTATTGTCTCGGAGTTGAGGTTTGGCAGACTGAGCACAGTATCTTTCTTTCTCAATCCAAGTATGCTAAAATTCTTGTGGACAGGTTCAGAATGCAGGATTGCAAACCTGCTACCACTCCTATGGAACCAGAGCTCAAATTATCAGCTCAGTCCAATTCACCTGTTGTGGATGAATCATTGTTTAGACAACTAGTGGGCAGCCTCATTTTTCTTACTGCCACTAGACCTGACATTAGTTTTGCGGTAA
>MU224528.1:2514801-2560142 GCA_018584345.1 Thuja plicata
TGGAACCAGAGCTCAAATTATCAGCTCAGTCCAATTCACCTGTTGTGGATGAATCATTGTTTAGACAACTAGTGGGCAGCCTCATTTTTCTTACTGCCACTAGACCTGACATTAGTTTTGCGGTAAGCTACATATCTCGCTTTATGACAGCACCCAAGACTGATCATTGGACAGCTGCAAAGTGTGTCCTGCGCTATGTTAGTGGTACTCTTGATTATGGTCTTCTGTATACTCAGAGTTCTGATCCTACACTGTGTGGTTACATAGATTCAGATTGGGCCGGTTCTGTTGATGATCGTAAGTCTATTGCTGGATATGTGTTCAATTTGGGGTCCGGTGTTGTCACATGGACAAGTAAAAAACAACAAACCGTGACTCTGTCGTCCACCGAAGCAGAGTATCGAGGAGCAGTTAAAGCAGCTTGTGAGGCAGTTTGGCTTCGGCGGATGCTTGCAGATATGCATGTTCCTCAGTCAGGACCGACCCCTCTATTCTGTGATAATTAGGAAGTGCTCAAACTGGCCAAGAATCCGGTCTTCCATGAACGAACCAAGCATGTCGAAACACATTGTCATTACATTCGTCAGCTGGTTGAAGACAAATCTATTCAGCTGCTGTATGTTCCTACCTTAGAGCAGTCCGCTGATATCTTCACCAAGTCTCTCAGTTCTGATAAATTTGCAAAATTCAGGGAGGCTATTGGTGTTATTGACAGATTGAGCATTATGGGAGGGTATTAGAATGTTTCTAATATTAGTTAGTTTCTTTAATGCTCTATCTTGCTGTTCCTATTCTTTTGCAATCTATCTTTAGATAGTTGCTATTCTTTGTACCTTCGGTATTGTTTATATGAGCTTCTAGCTCTTTGTAAATATTTATTCAATATACAAAATAATCTATTCCATTATTTTAGGTTTGTTAGGAATCAAAACATAGCAGACATCACATCTCTTCAGTTCCTTAACAAACTGTCTACCTTCCATCAAACAAACTTTTACAGATGTACATACCTCACCAACAGATTCTTCAACCAAAGGTAACAAGATTTGTCTCTTGTTATCAACCCAAATAGTATATTTATTCAATCTTCCATCATGTATAGCATGTCGATCATATTGCCAAGGTCTTCCCAACAAAATATGACAACAATCCATAGGCATAATATCACACAACACCTTATCATAATACTTTCCAATTTTCAGACGCACAAAACATTATTCACTTACCATAAGTGTATGCTCATCCTTGATCCATGAAATCTGATAGGGCTTCGGGTGCTTCATTATTTCCAACTGCAACTTTGTAACCATCTCCTCGAATTCCAGATTCTCGGAACTCCCACTATCAATAATCGCTTTTCAAACTTGGTCTGCAACTTTGCATCTGGTCTTAAACAAACTCTTTCTTACAGGATCTTGCTTATTATTTTCACACCACAAGATTCTTCTGACCATTAGGTTTCCTTCCTTCTCAGGTTCATTCGGTGAATCTTCTTGCACCAAAGCATTTTTGCTTCTACCGACTTTCTTGTTTGCATGTGTACACTCAAATGATTTATGTCCCTCTTCTCCACAATTGTAATTGTTACTAATTTTTACTACTGATTGCAATCACAGTGAAAATTTAGCATATCAAGTGAAAGAGGTACAATTTATCATGTGCAGTGCATTAAAAGAGTACAAGTGCAAATGATCAATTCAAATATTTCAGTTGTATTTAAAACATAAAAGATTTCATCTTGTTATGCAATTGAAATAAAATGTAATCTGCTGAATATAAACCTCACACAAGACTCTGAGAGTGATCTCAATTATTCCTATGCACATGGAAATATGAAAGCAGGTAATAAAAGTGCATAGGAAATAATAAAGGGACCAGCCATTGCCTGGGGGTATATGGCTGGTGTAGGTTTGTTTGATCTATCTTGTTGTGCGACTGGTTGCTGCCCCAATATCTCTGTAGACTCCAAGTCTTGAAAAAGATGAAAAGAAATGGGTTAGATCTTCAAAGATCTAAGCAATGTCTAGTTCTTGGTACTACATGCAATGCACTAATACTATTTGTCATACCCCTACCTAGACAGGAACAATCAGAATCATCATCAAAGAAAAATAGATTTTATCACTAATGTGTTTGTTTCATGTGCAGGTTTGAACTCATTTGTCACTGATATGTGGATGTAAATGAGGCTCCCACAAGGTTTTGAGCCCAGCATATCAACAATAGATGGATTCAATTACACAGAAGGATGCATAAGAAAGATAAGTCAGATATACAGTATGATCAAAAGCTGCAAATATATTTCATATGAAGCATTAAAGGCACATTCACCTTTTTTGAAACCTTTTGTTTCAGATTGCAGGATTCATGTTTGAATAAGTTTCAGATTTGTACTTACTTTGCAAAGTATTTTCAGATTTATGCTAAAGTAAGTACAGGTTACCTCATTCTTTGGGTCACCTGTACTTACCCTAGTGTTAATCAAGTTACCAAATCTCCAATGGAGATGATGTATCAGATTGGTTGCATAAGGAGCAAACAGAATAAATAGAGCTAGTATTTTAAGGTAGCATGAGTTATAAGGTACAATCCCATTGGGTTGAGCAAGATAGTTCTTAACAGAAGAGCTAGGTTGGTAGTATCACCAACAAAGACAGCCTACTAAAATGGAGGTCCATGGCATGCATCTATAGTCAAAACTCAAATGCAAACAAAAAACTGCAAATGTATGTAAATGTTCATAATATAGACTTTGTTAAGAAGCTGGACCAGTGGAGAGTTTTTGCAAGGTTTCAGAAGTCTCATATTGCAGTTTTCGTATAGAAGTAGTGCTGCAGGAGGTTTTGTTTTTATTTCAAGATTTTCAGAATTGCATGCTCAGGAGAAAACAACAGCAGGAAGTTTTCGAGGAAAGATGTTTTTCTTTAAAGGAATCCAGTACTATAAGTTTTTTAGAATCATTATTGCATAGATGTCGTGGTAGGGTTCGAAATTATTATTCTCCTTCAGAAAATCAATGACATAATGCTACAGTAATAATTTCTTGGAAAACGAGTGGCCTTTTCCTCAGCAAGTGTTTTAGTGCAAAAGGACCCGTATTTTTCAGAAATCAGAATTTTCTCCATGGCTAACATTTTATTGTCAAAGGGTTTTTCAAGTTTCTTGTTCAGAACAGAAAAAAAACAGCATGTCATAATGCAAGATGATAAAGTAAAGTTTTCTACAACAGAGTACAAGAGGGGGGATAGGAAATTGACGTCCAACGTCCCTATACGTACTAGGGATGGGAGCTGGTCAAAACACATAGGGGATGCGTCCTCGTGAAGCATAGATATTTTCAAATTTGTTTATATAATATAAACAAATAACAATATTTAAAGCTTTGTTTTGAATTGTACTTTTGGTTTAAGAGCTAACAATGGAGTGTTTTCTTCATATTCATGCTTCAGATTTTCAAGAGGAAATTTTTCTTTAAACAGAATCACTTCTTCATCCTAGCCAATGCAGATTTTCAAGTAAAAAATCAAAGCATCTAGAACAGTAAGCATATCTTGTAAAAGAAAACATGGCGGCCATCCTTCTCAGCTAGTAAACATTTTTGGAGCTACGTTTCAAGTCAAACCTAGTTGCAGCTTTTCGAGGAAATCCAAAGACAACAACAAACATTCTTTTCAAAGCAACATGTGATTCTTTTAAGCCACGGTTTCATATCCAGATTCATGGTTTCATATAACAGCAGAACAAAGCCACGTTTTTTTTGAAAACGTTAAAGGATACAAATTTTCATATCAAACGTTTTCCTTCAAAAAAGAAACCAGCAGATTGTAAAAAAAAGAAAAGAGTAACATTCTTTTGGCGGCCAGACTTTCACAGTTTTCCTTTCAAGTGACAAATTTAACATATTGGAATAACGACATGGAATCATTTTGCAATGGAGGTCACGATTTCAAAGGAAGACACAAATTTTCAAGGAAATGCATACGGTAAAAGTCTTCCTTACCCGCACAAAGCTTACAGTTTTCTCAATGCACGAAGAATGGAGAAGCCGTTTTGAGTAGTGGAGCCACTTTTTCCATGAAACCAGCAAAATATTTTCCTTCATGGCGGCTGAACAATGTCTTCCCTCTTTTTATGGCGGTTCTCTAGGGTTTCAAAACCCTTCTCAACAGTAGCTGCCGTGTTTTTCTCCAAAAGGCATCGATACAATGACAAAGCAAAAGTGCTTTGTTTTACTTTTAGGTTATTCTTCATATTTCCACCGCTTTGTATTCATTTTTGAAATCCGTGGTTGTTCCAAGTGTTTGTATCGGATTTCATTTCAGACTTAAAAAATATATTAACTCACTCCCCAAATTAATAAATATTTTAAGTAATATAATAGCATATTACTTAAATCAAGTAATATGTTATTATATTATTTAAAATATTTATTTAATGAGTTGTTTTATTTTAAAGAAATTTTGCAATGTTGTAATAAATAAATAATTAATTGTTGTTTTATAAATCAATTAATTATTATTTAAAAAATGCAACTTTGAAATTAAAAAGTTTAAGTCCATTTTCGGATTTGAGGAGTTAAGAGGTTAAAAAGTCAAATTGTGTTTCTTGCAAAGAGGGAGAGGTGGCATTTTAACATGCTGTTAGTGCTTGTTGTAGATCTGGACTCTTTTATGAGTCATTTGAGTCTTTTTAGGGGCTTTTATAACCAAACTGAAGTGGTCATTCATAGTGAATGGACAAATAGGTCTTTTAGACTTTTTGGACTTCTTAGGTGGAGGTTTTTGGTCCACTTTTTGAGGGATTTTTCTCACATTCGACCCCTGCATTTTGAAATGCAGTTTCCACTTTTTAGGGGTTTGGGAGAGGGACTTTTCTTATATATTTTACCTCCTTGTTCATTATGAAGGGGGGAGATTTTGGAGAGAGAAGGTGTTTTTGTGATAAGTTTGGATGTCCTTGGTATATCTCTGAAATCTACTTCTCATGTGAGCTATTTTGTCTTTTGCCTCTAAGCATAATACAAAGATTTTCAGATCTACCTTGGAGTTTCATTGTTGTGTACTTGTGATTGATGTTGTTTTTGTGTTTCATTTCTTTAGAAGCCTCTAACTGATGTCTCATTTCTGTACCATCTGAAGCTAGTGAAAGTTATTCATAGGTCATGATTTGTATATCTGATTGGTAGTTATCAAATGTGATCATTTTCCTTTCATACTATCCAGCTTAGAGTTTGTTCATGAAATACTTATATGTGTAATTTTCCACCAAGGTTGTGTCCTTATCATTTCTGATTAGATGCTCATTGTGTTGTGAGATAGAGTTGTTCCGTATTGTCATTTTGGTGCATCACCTTTTTCTTCTGCATTATTTAAGTTCTGCAACTTTTAGTTTCCTCTTATCCCTTTTCCATCAAGTTTCCAGTTTTGTTAAATTAGGTGAAGTATCAAGTTATATTCAATAGGAGCCGACCTAGAACCCGGAGGTTCAGTCACCTTTATAGTTTACCCACAAACTTGTGATTGTTCCCATGTTACTCCAAAATTGCTAGAGTTTCAGGACTTAGCATTTGGGTGCAAAATTTTGGAGCTAACAGTAACAAGTTCCTTGGAACCCTCTTATGTTATATCCGCCTTGGGAGTAATTGCCTCTTCCTCTGAATGAACTTCCACCTTTCCACTCGGTATTGCCTTTGTCTTGATCTGTCTTGTCTTGATCAGACTTGCTATTTTCACCATAAGATCGACCTCTTCCTCTAGGGAATCTACCACCGCTTCCTCTCTGTCTTTGTTCATGTCTTTTATTCAATTTCTCCTCAGCTTTTAGGGCAAACTGATAAGCCTCTTCAATACTTGCCATCTTTATCAAACTAATCTCTTCTTGAATAGAACTCCTTAAGCATTTTAGGTATCTTGCAATTCTTTCCACTTCATCTTCAGCATGTCCAGATTTGATATCTAACTTGTAAAATTCTTCGGTGTAATCCTTCACAGAGCTATCTTTCTGCTTCATACTTTGCATTCTCCTAACTAGGTTAATCTGATAATCACAAGGTAGAAACTTGTCCTTCAACTTATTTATCATCTTATTCCATACCTTGATCTTGTCTTTACCCTTCTTCTTTCGGTCCAATTGCAGATGCTCCTACCATAAGGATGCTTTCAATTTTGTGTTGCCTTTCAGCTTTGTGCTTGCAATCTTCACCTTGCTCTCCTCTGATATGTTTTCATACTCAAAGTATTTCTCCATCTTGGTTATCCAGTCTATCAATTCATCTGAATCCAACTTTCCACTATACTCAGGAGAATTAAACTGAGGCGTGGACTTGAAACTTGTCAATGCTTTCAGGAATCTTTCTTTTCCTTGATCCATTCTAGGTGTAGGTGCGGCTTCTTCCTATACTTCCTCGATTTCATCATCACTAACATCCTCAAGATGTCTTCCTCGGCGTTGGGCTGTCTCAATAGCTTCTAATCTTGCAGTAATTTGCCTTAGCATATCAGCTAAGACTGCATCTGCATCTCGCCTCCCTCGAACCATCTTGAAACCCTCTGCAATTGCAGGTCAGATCGCAATCTGCTACCCCACAACAAATCAACCAACTAGGATTTACAAGAAGGAACCTCAGATCTAACCTCGCTCTGATACCACTTGACACAAGGAGGGTTAGGACTTAGGGCCAAAGGCACACCCAAGTACCAAACCAACCTGCAGATACACAAATCGGAAGCTCAAACACAGAGGAGAGAAGGAATGCAGATGCTTTTCATTAATTCATCAAACTTCATACATACCGGGCTGTAAATCCTTCTCGGTTACGGCCAATACAATTTGAAAATATTACAGAACAATCCTCATACATGTGAGATCCATAAAACCTAGATCTCCAACACTACTGTCCAACCTTATCCAAAATTGCTGCCTAAACTAAGAATAAAACACTATATTTATACAAGAGGCTACCGAAAAGGTCGGCCCCAAAAGATCCTAAAGATCCAAATAGGAAACAACAACGAACCAGATTTAGGTCCACACGCATCCCAGTGAGAGATCCCAAATTAATACTGCGACCAAAATTAAATGCAAACGTCGACTCAAAGATCCAACAAAAGAAAACACACTTGGTGAGACAGGAAACAGGAAAACCACTGAGCCATCAAGACCGGTCGGTGAAACCACGCCAAGAATAGTAACCGAGTTCGGTCGGTGAAACAAGACAGAACCTTCAACCGCGAACTCTAGAGTAGTTACCGAGCAGTCTACCGAAAGTCTGCAACAAGCTACCAAACTCACAAGCAAACATATTATTGTTTGATACAGGATTGTCATGAACCCAAGATGCTCCTGGATTAGGGGCGATTTGACTAGCATGTATAAGGTTGTTCTCATCTCTTATAGCTATATCATAAGCACATGGGAGTGGAACACATCCCATAGATTGGATCGTGATAGATATATTACTGTTAAAAGACCTGAAATATTACAAAAAAAGTGTGATCAGTAGAAGGTCTTACCGTTTGAGGAACTCTCTCCCATGTTTTATGAAAACAGAAGTTAAAATCCGTGATTTGCTTGTGAGGAGCCCTTTTTATTGTGGACAACTGCTCCACCAAAAGACAAATGATCAGATTTGTCCTAAAAAAAGATGCAAATTTCAGCACCCAGTTGGCCCCATGTGGTGATAGAATTCAACCTCAATCCTCTAAAACACTGCAAGGCTTTTCCCTTGAATGATGTTACTAACAATCTCACTGCAACATTATCTTCTGTTATATGGTGCAAAACACAAAGATTGGTCACATCCTTTATATGTTCATCCGGGGTATTTTGATCCTCACTCGTAAAACATGGTAAACTGTTCAAGGCAACTACAAGAATGTCATCATGTTGAGCCAGGTTCAGTGGGTTGACTTGGTTGAATACAACAAAAGGTTGATTTCTATTCGTTGGAATCATTGTGTTTGGGGTTCTTAAGGCAATGAAAGATGGAATAGCAATATGGGGCCTTACAATAGGGGGAGTGAACTTAGCTCTTTTGGAATAAACAATGGTTTTTTCTGGTCTCTCAGTTACTCTCCCTCTTCTCCTAGGTGGAGATAACTGCAATTATTCAAAAGATGAAGAGCTGCTTCTTGTTTGCACTCTTCTCATAAGCTGCAATAAACTGATTTTACTTTTCAAAAGATGGAAGTTAAACACAATTGGCTTGGAGGATTTGTAAGCGGTCTAAATGGGTCCTTAAAGTTTATAATCACCAATGTTTATTGCCTTGTTATGACAAAGAAAAAAGTGGAAGAATGGGAGGAGATTAGCCTTTTTTTCAAAAGATTGCGTTTGGAAAACTTTATCATAGGGGTGATTTTTTATGTCATTCTACATTTACCTGAAAAAAGAGCATTCAAAAGGAATTTCAACCGCAAGTGGATTTCAGAAACTGGGTATCAAAGCATAACCTTATGGAGATGAAATAGAAAATGAAACATACACCTAGAACAATAGGAGATTGGGATTTAGTCATATAACTGAAAAATTGGACATATTTTTTTGCAAAGGAGAATTAAGTTCATTTCCCTATGATTTCAAATCTTCAATTTCTCCAATATTAGGGTTGGATCTCTTTCCCATTCAGTTAGAAATCTTAGGGGAAAATAAGGCATTGCTTTGTCCATTTAATTTGAGAACATGTGGATGGAAAATAAAGAATTTTGGACTCTTATAGACAAATCGTGGAATGAAACCCAATTTGAAGGACCCAAATTATTTTTCTTCATATTCAAGTTGAAGTAGATAAAAAAAAATCTGCTAAATTGAAACGGGGATTAGTTTAAGAATATTTTTGCTTCTAAGAGCATTATAGAATTGAACATTACGGGACTACATGAACATGTGATTCTTCAGGGAATGGATTTAGAGAAATTTACCCAAGAAAAAGAGTTGCTAAAGGAGTATGAAGATATTTTGGCCAAAGAAGAAATGTTCTGGAGACAATAATCTAGATAGATATGGTTGGAGGAAGGAGATAAGAACACAATTGTTTCATAACAGTAAAAAAAAAGGGGTGCAAATAGGATACATAAGATATGTGTTGGAAACAATACTGTAATAAAGGACCTCGAGGAAATTTCAAAGAAAATTATAGAATTTTGTACTAGATTATTGAATAATTGGGAGGGATTATATTTGATTTCACAACAGAAAATGTTAGAGAATATCCCTCGGCTTATTTCATAAGATAATAAAATGTTGACAATAAAATTTTCAGAAGAAATAAAAAAGACTTGAATCAACTTCACCTAGATAAGGCTCCAGGACCAAATGGATTCACAACAAGCTTCTTTAAAAAATGTTGGCCAATTCTGGGATTAGAAATGACTGAAGCTTTGGAAGCAGCGAGAAACTCAAGGAGGTTTTTGAGAGAAATTGATAATACCTTCATAGCACTTATCCCAAAGAAGGAAAAAGCGTTATTGCTAGATGAATTTAGACCAATCTCCTTGTGTAACACCATTTACAAAGTCTTAGCTAAACCAATAGCTAATTGATTGAAGAACTTACTTCCGTTAATAATATTAGAAGAACGAACATGCTTTGTACTAGGAAGATCAATATTTTATGGGGTAATCATTGCCCATGAAGCAATTCATTTAGTTCAAAAGGTAAAGGAACCAAGTATGATCAAGCTAGACATAAACAAGGCTTACGATAAAGTAGTCTGGAGGTTTCTTTGCAAATGCATGGAAGCTTTTGGCTTTTGTAAAGCATGGATCAATTTTTTTTTTCATTTCTAATTCAACATTTTCAATTTTTATAAATGGAAATCCACAAGGTGTTTTGGATGTTCTAGAGGAATCTTCCAAGGGGATCCCCTTTACCCCTTTTTATTTTTTTATGGTAGAGGCATTAGGAAAGATGTTGAATAGATGCCAAAATTCTGGTATTTTGAAAGGTATCAAAGTTACTACTTTAGTTTAAGCAATGACTCGGCAACAATTTGCAGATGAAACAATGTTGTTTGGGAAAGGTAGCAGAGGGGAGGCTCTATATTTGAAAAGGATGTTAAAATCATATTTCCAAGCTTCATGACAACTTATCAATCAAGATAAATTAGAAATATTTTTTTCTTTATCAAAGCAAGAGTGCAGAAACAAATTTTAGATTTGTTGGGATTTAAGGAAGGAAAAATACCTTTTTCATACCCAGGGATGCCCTTGGACAAAATCTTATGAACCACTAAGGTATGGAATCCAATAAGAGAAAATATGGAAAAGAAAATGGAATCATGGAAAGCTAAGTGGTTGTCTTGGGTAGGCAAAATCATAATGCTGAAGGCAATTTTATGAACAATACCAATATATTTAATGTCATGTATTTCACTTTCATTTGGAGCTTATGTCAATTTAGTAAAGAAGATGAGAACATTTTTTTGGCAAGGTACACATTTGAAGAAAAAATATGCATTAATTTCATGGGATAAAATATGTAGACTAATTAAATCAGGAGGAACAATAATTAAGAACCAATTATGACAGAACAAAGCATGGGAGCAAAAGTATTTTGGAAACTTAATAAGGAGCCAGAGTTTAAGTGGGTTAGGATTATAAAGGGCAAATATCTCCTAGATTTAGATGACTTACAAATATTCAGAATTTCCAACTTTCCTAGGGGTTCACGTATATGGAACTTCATGTCCAAATGCAGTGATATTATATTAAGTCAACTCTCATGGAATATAAGAGATGTGAGGAAAGCAATATTCTGGAAGGACTCTTGGGGGATATCCAATAATTGACAACATCATAGAAATAGGCAGAATAAAACATATTTGTGAACAAGCTTAGGGGTGCTATGTCAGAGATTATATTAATTTAGACCCAAACAATCCTCTCAAATTGCATTGGAAGGATTTTGAAGATATAAATGCCACAACATGAGGTCAATCAACTTAGAAGAATATTGGAGAACAAATCTATTTCCTTTAAGCAAGGTCAAAGATGAAATCATATGGAATGGATCCAAAATAGGGAATTATAATGCCAGAGATGGATATAGGATTATTTCAGAACAAAAAATGTGTACGATATAGAAATTCCCATCCATTTATGTTGGAACAATGTATGAATGCCGAAGGTGCCGTATCTTTGCATGGGCAACTTTGCAAGGTAAGATTCTAATGACAGAATGGTTTAAAAAGATTGGCTTTCATGGTCCTGTTATCAACTAGATTTGCACCCGGATGAAAATGAAACTCAACAATCTATTGACAGATTGAAACACTTCTTGGCTGTGGGTGGCCAAAAACAAAAGTTAACCTCCGGGGAAGGCCGACTTCTTGTTGATACTTCACCTAAAACTAACTAAACTAAAGCTTTGCAAATGAAAGGGTAAGAAGGAAAATATAAAAATAAAAACTAATCCTAAAGGGGATGCACCAAAACTTAATGACTTGCACCTGTTTAAGCATACACAATGTGATAAAAAAATAATAAGTCATGCACAACTCAAGAAATAGCATATTTCCGCATAAGCATTTCATGGAAAAGTTTAGTTTTCATGAAAATTTCTAGAAGGAAGGATTTTACAACTGAGAATGATAAAAACTTGATAAACACAAACCATGACCTACAAAAAGATGCACCATTGTAGAGTGGAAACGAGAATTAGATAACAAATCAAGGATAAGATACATTATCACAAGAAATATCAGTAATTCACAGTTTTACACAAAATACAGTTTATGAGAAGGCTGAAAATGGATCTTTATTGATCAAAAGCTAATTTATATTAGCTGCATACAAGCCTGTCAATGAGTTACAGAATAGTCTATTCTGCTAAAATAACTCCCAAAAGTTACAATGTGGCACGAGAGAAAACTAAGAACTAACTTAAAAAATGAAGTCTGAGTCGTACTTATGCTTCTCCAAGCAGTTACATGAAAGTAGGAACCTAACCTCTTTTGGTCGTGCCTCCTCAAAAGCTTATTTTTAGCCCCTTAAAACAACTCCAAAAAGGCTCAAACATGAGGAAAATATCAATCCTCAACCCTTCAAAACATAAAAGCACCCAAAAACACTCAAAATGCCTCCATACTAGGTCAAAACAACCCCTAAATCCCCTCCAAATGTTTTGCAACTCATGTAACCTCCCTATATGCTTGGCAACCTCAATTTTTAAATTGCACCTCTTTGACTCAAAAATAAATGTTAACAAGAAAAACACTTACCGAACAATGCCCAAATCGGAGGTGGAGGATGGAGCAGGATGGGAGGCAAGAAACAATTCTCACTTTAATAAATATTTATCTTATTAACATGTTACACTTAAACAAAAGCATCAAAATATATGCTTCTCACAACATTAGTTGTTTTGAATTTTTTTTAATTAAAGGGGAAAATGTCTCACCGACCACATAATTTAGGGTAACAAAAACCATAAGTCTAAAGACTGCCACTCATTATTGTTATTCATTTTTTGGTTTTGCTTCTCTGTTGTTGCACCGCCATGAGGGTTTTTTCTGTAGAGATTTCTGGAGGATTTGTTAGAGGTTTCTGGAGGTTTTCTGCAGGGTGTGACTATCTTGGTAAGATCGAGCTTAATTTATGCCAAAATAATGAGAATGTTTTAGCTTTTCTCTATTCATTTGATGCACCATGCTTCAAACTCTATTCATGCAAAGAAATGCTTGAAATGCTTCATATTTTTCAGTATTTTATATGCTCAACTCGAGCTATGCCTGTATCCGAAAACATTGAGCATATAGTTTTTTTTTCCGTGTATTTGATATTTGATGCTTTGAGTTCTGTCAATATAAGGAAATAGTGAGAATGACTTAGACTTCTTATGTTTGTTTTCATGCTCTTAGTAATAGGCACATTAAAGGTTTAATCTCTTTATATATGGGTTTAATCTTCATGCAATAAATGGTGAGGATATTTTGTGGGTCATACCCATTCTGCAAGCCGTGCTTTCTGATATTATGTATTCTTCAAACCCTTGTCTCAGCTACATCCATCTTGCAGGGTTTTGTAAATAAATTCCTTCTGCAGGCCATGGTTTCCATTGTTTGAAACCCCTTTCATTCTGGGTTTGTCATTTAGTTACTCATTGTGAAATCCCTTGTTTCATCTTGTGATATTTCTATCAGGATCTAATTGTTTAGTTTTTTGAGTTAAAGTCATTGACCCATTGTCATGATCACCACTTTTGAAACTTTTCTCTGATCACTAAAATGGTATTTTCAGTATTTCTTTGATCCTTGAAATGCATTTGAATACAAATGTTCTTTGATATTGTATACTACTGCTCTTTTGATTGGACCTTTGATTCTTTAGGGGATCCCCTTGTTGGATTTACATGATTGGAAGAACTTTCCCAGACTCCTCAAAACTGTGAATCTTACACTTAAAACAAGAATGAATCCATGTATGAACTGTCATTGCATTGATTTGATGAATGCTTCATTGTATCATTGTTATTAAATCCATATTTCCCATTGTATTTGTTGTCACTCATAATGTTACCACTTCATTCTTTTGAGATCATGTGACTCCTGTAATAGCCCTATGGATCCATGTATGAACTATCATTGCATTGATTTGATGAATGCTTCATTGTATCATTGTTATTAAATCCATATTTCCCATTGTATTTGTTGTCACTCATAATGTTACCACTTCATTCTTTTGAGATCATGTGACTCCTGTAATAGCCCTCTCTCTACTAAAACTCTGAGATTGCTCCTTATTGTAGCTTGAATGACTGCCATTAATCCCCTTTCCACTATTTAACTTCTCCTTTGAAACCACTGTCTCCAGCTCTTTTCTATGCTACCATGAAGATGTATTTTGCTGTTAATGATTACTGTGATTGCATTATTATATCATTGGCTTTAAATCCTTCATGACTGCCACAATGAATCTCTAAACACTGTTATCTTTATATCTCTATCTATAAGCAAGGCTTCATTGACCCTTCAAGATGACAGTGCCCCATGTCTTCTTCCTCGACCTCTGTGAAGCCACCTTTTAACTTCATTGCTCTGTCAGGACTTAGTTTTAACCTTTTGGACAATATTAGCATGATAAGTCTTCTCATTATAAATGTTTGTTGTTTAAATATTCATTGTCTTTTGCATCTATCTTCACAAGCACTTGAGACCTTGAATATCACCAAAATTTTGTGACATTTGGATCTTTCACCATTTCTATGTGACTGTCCTTTTGATATGATATGACTGTTAAGATCTCCATTTGAACTACTATTAATGCAGCCTTTTGGTCTTCAATAACAACCATTTACGGTCTGTTACAATCATGCCTTTGCATATGACATCTTTGCTTATATATTGCTTTGAATATTGATTGCCACTGTTAACAGTATGATCTCTGCTCTTACCTCTTGTAGCCTTGAAACTGCTTTGATTTTGACAACACTTTGTTCCCTCTCTTGTGTTTACAAACACTGTCATTTTGGTGTTTCAACAGTGATACCACTGTTCATTTTTTGGCACCGTGACACCATTTTGGTATCTTAAATATACCATCTAATCAATGTTTTCAATGACTGTCATGCATTTTAAGTTCCTCGATTCACTGTCATGGTGCCCTTCTAACTAAATGGTTCTTTCATTGTATTCGATACTTTCAGACACACTCCTTGACTACTGTTATGCACTATTACAATATATACCACTGTCTTTGTAATTCTATTGAGGAGATATCTATTGCTTATAACATTGACTTGACCATTTCACTGTTACGGGTGATATATACCTACTTGATTGAATTACAATGGCATGGTGTTTGCACACTTAACTTTGTTAAAATACAAGATGACAACATGCTGGGCTCAACCCTTGTGGGAGCCCATTTTACCCCACATGTTGTGAAGTCTATGATATTATTGTAAACTGTTCTCATAATGAATATCATACTTGCACTTGCACAGTGAACAAAAATGGTAGATAAAATAATGAAGTTCAGATTTTGATAGATACTGACGATTGTTCTTTTCTTTTCTTTCTGATACATGTGATGGCTGCATAACTGATTTGACGCCATGTACAAGAAAATTATATGCTTATTGACGATTATATATGAATTGATTATGCATCCCATGCTCTAAGACCACTTTCCTCATTCTCTTGCAGGCATTTGTGGGGCAGCAAGTCAACTTCTAGAACAACCATATGAAAGGAGTTGGAGATGTATTCATCCAGCCTTGGGGTTTTTTCATTCAGGCAATGACAGACCCCTAATTCTTTCATATGCTTTCCATTTTCAAATGCATAGTTTTCTTTTATCTGTCGTTGGATTAGTTATTCCCATGGCTTGTGTGGGACACTATACTTTTCAATTCATTGTAGTGCCTCACCAAATTCGTCATGAAAAGAAGGTAATATGGATCTAGACTTTGGCCTGAACACAGGAATGAAGTAAGTATATCTGGATTAGTTATCAAGCCGTGGGACACTATACTTTTCAATTCATTGTAGGGCCTCACCAAATTCGTCATGAAAAGAAGGTAATATGGATCTAGAATTTGGCCTGAACACAGGAATGAAGTAAGTATATTTGGAATTAAAATTCTAGTTATAGAAAATATGTTAGTGAAACCTTTATATGCTTCATGAGTTACATGTTTCCAAGTGTATGTTACATGACTTAAATGAAATCATGCTTATGGGTTGTGCTTTATATGTGTGTGCAAACATTCTAACTTAAAAGAAAATAAATCATTATAATTTGATTAGTAAATTCAAAGGAAAGGTTACTTTCGACGATTCCTATGAGAGGTAAAATACAAATTAAACAAAAAGTTTAAATTTTTACTGGAATCGATTATACAAGAGTTATGGAATTGACTTCAATTATGAAAAGATTAATTAAGGCAACAGTTAAAATCAATAAGTGACGCACTTCATGGAGGAAAACTCATTCATCGAGCAAGGACTTGATGAGGGAGTTCAATGTCATTTAGAAAGATATGAAACAGTTGTCTGTTATAACAGAAGGGGTGGGGTGTCACACTATTTTGGGCAGGAGAAATAATGGGGGAGCCCAATCGACTTGATGGGGGGATTCTTTGGAGATTCCTTGCACTAGTCCGAGAATTATAATCGACCATTTATTCTACATACTACGTTAAGTGTGAGGGAGGTGTGGAGTTGGTTCTTGTATGCCTACGAATTTTATTTGCATTAAAATTGTTGTAGGATTTTTCAACAGGGCATTTTGGGCATCCTGAAATCAAGGTTGTGGTGAGAACACATTTATTGGATGCAAGCCTAGTCGACGATTGCATATTTTATGTACGTCAACGGTTGCAAAGGCAACACCCAAAGATCCCATTTTTGCAGAAGTAGGAAGGATGTGCATGGAAGCCAAGAAAGAGACAGGTCACGAACGAATACCAAATGGTTATAGTTTTTATTTTCATCCTTTAGTAATTTAAGGTTTTTTTGTAAATGAACGGATGGTGGCAAGAAAAAGGGGGTGATTCGCAACATGCGTTTCTGGGAGATAGATTTCAACACATCAACTCAAATTTACAACATTCGTTATGTTGGCATTACAAGGAGTGATAATATCTTGATCTGTGAAATCATATCAATGGGAATTCTAGAATGGTGTGCCAAATAAATACAAGATCGCCAATCTCTTTTAATTGATCTATCCTACTTGTATGTCTATATCTGTGATATAATATTTGAATTCACTTAGTATATTGGTGAAGCTAAGGATTTCCCTATTAAGAGATTGGGGATAATTATTAGTTCCATAGTCTACTCTTCAAATAGGTGTTTGATCAGGTGTTTGATCTGACTCTGTATTTTTTGACTCGTGTCACTATCTCTTAGGGGTCGTGTATATTCATATATATTCGAATTGTTATTCATTTTTCTTGCTTGTTATGTTCTCTGTGTGAATTGCATGTGTACCATGGTGTCTGAGATATTTAGAGTATCATATCTTATTATTCTCTAGCCATTGTTTCACAACATGATGCTTTTAGAGCCATTACACTGATAGTGCTTTATGCTTACCTTAGTAGTTTGAAATCTGCTTATATAGATTTGAATGCAACACATATTATACCATCTAAATGACACCATATCTCAAAATGCCAATGTGTCTATGGGTTTTCATGTTCTTGAGACCTTGCATAAGGATTATATTTTGTTCTGAAGAAAATTTAGCCATGCCTGTATCATGGATATACTCTGTCTTGAAATTTCTTGTAATAGTAACCTTGAACTGCCTAGAATTTATCATACTACACAGTAGTGAATCTTTTTGCAATTATACTTTTGTTATATGAGGTTGCTCCCTCCTGACCATTAAGATTTCTATTAGTTATAAACTTGGAAAGCATGTTGGATCTCAATACAAGACAACAAATGAATTATTATTTACAGACTTAGATTCACCATAGCCACAACAGTCTAGAAAACATCTGGCACCCACATTCTTTATTTTGGTTCAAACTGAATTATGACAGTGCCTAATCTCCTAATGGTTTCTTGCGAATATATGCATAATTGTTTTTCAAAGACAGACGAGAAAACAACTGGCAAAACTTAAAGTATCAGCGAAGTAAGTCTTCTAGCTAAATAAATAAAAGTAGCAAAGTGACAACTAACGAAAAATCTTCCCAAATGATGTAATAGTTATTAGTAAAAGGATTATCATAGATATTATGATTCAAATTTGTAATGCCCTTTAATAGAATAGTTTAGACAGAGTCCTTTAATGGTAACATTGATATCACGATTAAAATACCTTATTGTAATTTGGAGATAACTAGTAAGTTGAAATAAAGATTGTATGATTTATATAGAAAATTATAAGAACAAAAAGATTAGAATGTATATCGTTTATTCAATTTCTATGAAGGCTTCATATATATATATATATATATATATATATATATATATATATATATATAATGTCGACTAGTTTTNTATATATATATATATATATATATATATATATATATATATATATATATAATGTCGACTAGTTTTGATACTTATTGCTCACCTGGTTCTTATAGTTTTATAAACGGATTATAAAATGCAAATATAGCATGAACATTTATCCATATAGATTAAAGTTACGTTTATCCTTTAAACTTAAAATAAAAATGTAAAATGTCTTTATCTATACATAGCTTAGAATGTGAGGATATATTTTAGAAGATTTCTTTTTCCAAGGGAGTTTTTTTTTTGAGTTACGTTTGTCACATTTTGGTATTTCCTAGGAATCCATTATTTTATATCTTTTGAAGTTATTGGTGAGATATCTTAGATATTTTGTTTATATCTACCATCACTACAACCTAATTGTTGATATAGTTTCTAAAAGGTCATCATTTGCATAGGTAGATTTGTTTATAATTATCACCTTGATAATTTAGATTATATCTCTTTGAACCGCAACATGGAATGATAGAGATAATTAAATATTGTACCCATGATATGGCAGGTCACGTTCATGAATTATCATTCTATAAAGAGTTGTATTTGATTTGTTAGGGTTTAATTTTATGAAGGAATGCGTTTGATTATAGCATTATGTTATTGTTATGGCCTATGCTACCCAATCATTATGATGTTACTTTAAGCTATACCCAATGATGCTATTAGAAAGTGTATATATATCTTGCATTCTTTATTCAAGGCCCTATCCAAATCCTTTCACCCTTTTTGCTCATATTTATACGTAAATTAGAGTTATTGTGATAATAGTGTAATTTGTTAAAAGACTATAAATATTCACCAATAATATTTGTTTAGATTTGTTTACATGGAAATTGAATTATTAGTCATTGATAATTAGAGTGATAATGTTGTGAAGTTAGAATAATTACATGTGGTATAACTTGGCATGTTAAGTGATAATAAATGTTTCTTTTAATAGTGCATTATGCATAGTTTAGTAAGTGTGTTGGAGGAGCATGGAATTATTATTATTGATATAGTTGGAACACTAATAATTTTAGATTTTAATGTAAGGTGTCAAGGTAATAAGTAATATGAATCTTCACATATGCAATTATGAATCTAGTGGGTTTGGCGTTATGAAAATTATTTTACATTTTAAATTATTTTACGTTTTAAACCACTTCACTAGCTTAGTTATGGACTGTTCAATGGGTCTTTAATAAAACCTTAAGAGGGGATCTATGAGAAGCTTATCTCTATGTCAAGTATAGCAAGATTTTTGTCTCTGTTTCACCTAAGTGGGTGGCAGCTGATGCTAGAACTACATTGGGACTCTACCCTAGAAAGGGTTGTGTACCTACTTTTGTATCTTTTAAAACAATATGATGCATTTTTGTTTACTCCCACCCTTGTGAACAATGTAATGTCCCCAATTTTATTAAAGCTAATTAAATTAATTAATTAAGTGGTCCCAAAATTTAAATAATGTTATAAAGGACTTTAATTAATTAATTTAGTTATAAAATAAAAGGGGGCTAAAATAATAAATAAAGTATGTCGGCCTATTTGTAACCCTTCAGAAAACTTCCTGGAACTCTTTATAAGGCCATGGTTGGTAATGTAGGAAGTAGTCGTGGAGTTTTATTTTTCTTCTGTATTTGCGATTCAAGTAAGAATTTAGAATTGTTTCTCGTTTCGGAGGTGCAAGATGCTCCCTATTTTGGCATTTGCAGTTTCGGTGGGAGTCACTCCTCACCCTAAGCTGCCTATGGTTCTCAATTACTGTGATAAATGATCTATCTTTATTTGTGTGGAAATTCAAGTATTTATTGTGGTGATTCATTCCTTTCCCTGTGTGGATGAATTCAATACACTTCGTAATATTATATTGGCTAAGACATTAAGATATTGTATTCTAAGCTTAACCCTTGATTTGGTGACCAATATCCTTAACAAATAGTCGACGGGGGCCTAAGGATGATTTCAGAGTTGCTTGCTTGTCTGTACAAGTGTGATGCTTGGCGGGGTCGTAAGTGGGGTGTGTTGGCCTTCATACCGCACATAGTCTTTGGGAGTGTTTCTGTACGGTGAGTTAGGGATGTACGGTGAAGGGATGTATAGTGGAAGTGCTTGCCATACCAGTGAAGGGAAGAGATTGAGCATACATGGAAGTAGAAGTGAGTAGCTATACGGTCAGGTGCCTTTGGTACATTACAGTGGTATCAAAGCTGGTGATCTTGCTAGCCTGTTGGGAAATTCAAATCCAGTCATGACACCCAGTGATGGAATGAAAGATGCATGTGTGGATATGACAACCTTGTTGAGGGAGCTAGAAAGAAGTCAACAACATCTCCACCAAACCCTAGCAAGAGGACACCGATAGATTGGCGAGACTCTCAAGTGCTTGGAAAATGGAAGAACGAAGGGTGACATGTCACACACACATCAAACCAATACAAGATCGATGATGCTAACTTTCCCTCCAAGGATCTAGCAACATCCCTCTTTGGATGAGTCCCTAAAGAAATTCAAGAAGGATTGGATTGATGGTGGATGAAAGATAGACATATCTCTCAAGGACTGCATAGACCTGTGAATGAAGCATCCATCTTCCAAGGGCAATAGAGTCTACAACAATAATCTGAACCAGGAGATTGACAACGAGATACACGACACCTTAAATCCTAAAGACAATAAAGATATGCTCATAGATCCACTTCAACAACATGGGGATATGGACAAACAAGAATCAATAGTTTTGCCTTCAAGTGGGAAACACCTAAACCTTCAAGACAACTGCAAGGATGAAGATGTTTGTATGAATTTTGTCAAGCTAATAATGGTTGATCAACTTCATGGAGATGCAGATCCTACCAATGATTCCTTGCAGGAGCAATCTCTACAATTGGTTGAATATGAAGTTTACCCTTTGGTTGGGCATGAGGAGTCCATGATTTCCATATCTTCATGTAAGTGGATTCCTTGTAGGAAGAACCGTTTGCACCTGAGTTTTGAGATTCCAGACCATAATTTTTTGAAAGAGATTGATTGGCATGATAGCATCGACGTGTTTGATGATTGGTGTCAGTGGGATCCTGATGACTCCGGGCATGGTAACATTTATATCAAAGTGGAATAGTTGAAGCTTGATGGAGATTCTCTTCTCGCCTAAATCTAGGTGCATGCATGTGGTCATGTTGCAACATGAATATTTCAACAGATATGGCTATTGGTGTTTGCGCATGGTTTGGTATCCTGGAGCTTGTCAGATGACGAATAATTTGTAGATTTCTTGAGGGAAAGCAATCTTTGGGCCGAGAAGACTGTAATGTCCCCAATTTTAATAAAGTGACTTAATTAAATTAATTAATTAAGTGGTCCCAAAATTTAAATAATATTATAAAGGACTTCTTTAATTAATTAATTTAGTTATAAAATAAAATGGAGCTAAAATAATAAATAAAGTATGACAACCTATTTGTAACCCTTCAGAAAACTTCGTAGAGCTCTTTATAAGGCCACGGTTGACATTGTAGGAAGTAGTTGTGGAGTTTTATGTTTCTTTTGTATTGCCGATTCTAGTTAGAATTTAGCATTTTCTTCCGTTTTGGAGGTGCAAGATCCTACGCAGTTTCTGTGGGAGTCACTCCTCACCCTAATCTACCTGTGATTCTCAATTACTGTAATCAAGGATCTATCTTTATTTGTGTAGAAATTCAAGTATTTATTGTGGTGATTCATTCCTTTCCCCATGTGGATGCATTCAATATGCTACGTAATATTATATTGGCTACGATATTAAGATATTGTATGTCGAGCTTAACCCTTGATCTGGTGACCAATATCCTTAACGAATAGCTGACAGGGGCCTAAGAATGATTTTAGAGTTGTCTGCTTGTCCGTACGGGTGTGACGCTTGGTGAGGCTGTATGTGGTGGACATTACCATGTTTGTATGGAGTTGATACCATACAGGTGAAAAGAGGGTTGGTCGTACGAGCGGGTTGAACATACGAGTTTGTTGGCCTTCACACCACACAAAGTGTTTAGGAGTGTTGCCGTACGGTGAGAGTTAGGGACATACGGTGAAGGGGTGTACGGTGGAAGTGATTTTCGTACCATCAAAGGAAAGAGATTGAGCATACAGGGAAGTAGAAGTGAGTAGCTGTACAGTGAGGTGTCTTTGGTACATTACAAACCAATATAATATGGTTCAAAATTCAAGAGTTGAACTACAAAGTCTTTGTGCATGACATAGGCAAGGCCATCAATGATGAGCCCCTAAGACTTAGGTCCAACCTCTTAGGACTTGTCTTGTTATTCGTCAATAAGAAAGATTATAATATGGTCATGCATTTAATGTTAGTGACATTGATGTTATGCATCTAGTTGTGAAGATGTGTGTGCATGTACAAGTATTGGGTCATGGAGAAGAAACAAGAGAGCACAACTCAGGTACATGGTAATAATTGTTGACTTTACAGTGATAGTATGTTATATCTTATCTCATGTTGAAAGGTCATCATAAGAACATTTAGTTGGGTGATTTAAAATGAACCTAGTGGTGAATGTGCTTGATGTTTTTTTGAAGGTCGCAGTGCCACTTTATATATAAAAATTGTACTGGTTAAACAAGAGCTCTCATAGAAAATAACCAAGAAGAAAAACTCTGATCATAGCTCAAAAATGATACAAATGTCTCTGGTACAGAGATAAGAATACAAAATAGAAGCCCCCCTCTGGCCATAGCTACTTACATTCTAAATTTTCCCAAAAGTTTGAGCAATTTAGCTCATATTCCCTAAAGGAAAGAATACAAAATAAGCTTCTTCATGGATTATACATTTTTTACTCGAAAGCGAAAAAGAATGGAGCCACAATTGATCTCTTCAACCTGAGAGCGATGATGAAAACACTGGAGCAAAAAGCTGGTGGCAAAAGATTCTTCCAATTCTACAAAACAAAAAATTTTCCTGCATCTAAAAAATGTTACGCTGCTAAGAACAAAAAATTAATCCTCCATAATAGCTGTAAATGTTTCACCTGCACCTAACTGGAGATTTAAATCAGGGATAAATCGAGAAGAGGGTGGAGAAACCAGTGAAGGGGCTGGAATAGGTGTCTGAGCAATAGAAGGTATTGGAACTGAATCTTTGTCCAAAAGATCCAACAGAGCATAAACAATCAGATGGACACCATTTACACAATCCTTATTAAAAAAACCACCAAATTGGTGCAAAGCAGCTTTGACCTGTCTAAAGGATTGCGTTCAAGAGATTTTTTAATACTTTCATATACCATGTAAATCCCATGATTATTTACCAATGCATGATGGTGAAAAATCCCTCCAATGAGAGCAACGCCTCCCCAAAGATCATATTTATGAACAACCCTTGCCAACTTATTACCACTAACAAACTCAGGCTTAACATATCTACTGGCACACAAATCCAGGAGGAACATAGACTGAAGCAAATCAAGAGCATTTGAGAGAAAAACTGACAAAATCTGAGATGGGAAGATGATATGCTTACCCGAAGGGAAGAGGACATCAAAACCAATAATCCTTTTGATACCTCTGCGGATATGACGACATACATGCATGAAGATTGAAGCAAACATGTCATCATTAATAAAAACTAGAAAAGGTCTTTCCCAACTTTCAACTTCGAAAACTCTATAATTACGAGGATAATAATCCATATATATGCAGCGAATTGCACAAAGAACATACCTCAACCTTCGTGCTAACACCAACTAGTGAATTCGGTCGCGCAACCATCGCAAACAGAAAAAAAAGACTATAACCAGAAAAATCGTGCTTCCACAAGTTTTGCAGAGGATACAATAGTTTTCAAAGCTATTGGAAAGGATAATAAACTTTTTGTCATAAACGTTATTTAAAGAAAGAAAACACCAAAATCCAAACCATATTTTACATTGATTAGTTATGTATTCCCACGGAAGACAATACACAAGCAACATATGGTCTCAACACAAACAAGCCACATAAAACATACACAACACACTCCACGTTGAATGGGTGATAAAAAAGGCTACCAAGGACATGAATGCCAATAAATGAAAGATATGCGAAATTCTGCAAAGATATTAAAACATTACTCGATCATAAATTCACATGAAGGAAAAAAGACAAATCAACCTAGTTTCCAGAAAGGAATAACAACGGTCGCATCGACCATAATTAGAAAGCCAAAAATGAGAGAGAGAGAGAGAGAGAGAGAGAGAGAGAGAGAGAGAGAGTAAACACGTCCAGCAATGCCAATAACCTGCACAAGAACCATGTCAAAAGATGACAAGGACGAGCATAAATAATGACAAGGATGACCTTAAATTATAAAAGCCATTTTTTTCAAAATTATAATTAAAATATTATAAGAAAAACACATAAGTGAAAACAACATAGTATTCCATATTGGGAAGTACATCAGAGGGTCAAAGAATAATCAAAGTGCTTAATTCCAATATAAGTTACCATGAATGCTAGAACCTACACATGTATATCAATATATTTGAAATAATATTACGAATTAAATCCCCAAATATATACATACATATATTAGTGTCCATCTAAATGTATAACGCCCACAAATATATGTAAATACATTTGAAAAAAAATAGCATATGTTTCAAATATATGTACATACATATTTCAACACACACATACATGAATAATTATAATAGAAATAAGAAAATTAAAGAGATTCCTCTTGTATGGTTGATAGAAGTTTTGGAAAATTTGTCAAGGGGAAATCAGAAATAGATGTGTCAAGATCTATATTATCACAACCCAAATTAGCTAAGCAATCAACAAGAGCATTACCCTCTCTATAAACATGTGAGATAGTGAATTTTTGGAAAGAATCAAGAAATTTCCAGACCTGTTGAAGAATATACTTCAAATGCCAATTGTCAACTTTCCTTAAAACACTGCTGAGTCGGTCAAGATAAACAATGCTAAAACCGCCATCACAACGCTGTGCTGCGACTTCCTTTGCCACGGGGCAGTGTGGTGCTGCGACTTCTTCTCCTGTGGGCTCCAAGGGTCCTGCTGTGGCACCCTCCTCTGCTGCGGTGGGTCCTGCTGTGTTTGTGCCCTCCTCTGCGATGGATGCCTCCGCTTTGGCTGCGTCTTTCGTCTGCCCTGAGGGTTTTTCCATTCCTGCTTGCGATGTTTCCTTGGGTGGTTGCTGGTATTCTTCGCCTTGTTGTGGTGTACGTTCCTGATGGGGTGGGGGCTAGGGTTGTGCAGATGTGCTCTCCTTCTGTTCGTGCCTCTGGCACCTCTCCTAGGGTCTCAAAGGGTTCGCGGGAGTCTTTTTCAAACATCGTTTTGAAGTCTTCTGGGGAAGGGAGGGATCCTAGGGTTACTCCAGTTCCTGTCCGTGGCTCTCTATCGATTAAGCTCTCCTCTGATGCGGAAGGGGATTTGGAGAACAACATTGAATTTTTTTTTTATCGCATGGTCTGATTTGCAGATTTCGGGGTTTCTGGCCTACCCTACCCCTTTTGCATGAATAGGTCTCTCGCAAGTGGGAACCATGGATTTCAGGTACTGTTCATATCTTTCCTTTGGAAAATGGGTTTTTCTTTGCAAAGTTTGATGTAGCAGAGGATAGAAACAAGATCCGTTGTGATCATTTTTTTGCTAGGAGGAAGACAAATTTATGCTGCTAGCATGGATGATGGTTGGGTTATTGTTAAAGGCAAACATCTTAAAAGATCATCTTCCTCTTTTGATATGACCCTTCGATCCCATATGAAGGGAACAAAAGGATAGTTCTCTCTCTTCCCACAATTGTACCCATCTGCTCTATCTTTTGTTGTGGTTTGAAAGGTGTCTCGTTTTTTTTTTTTTTTTTTCAGCTTGTTTGTTTCTTTTAGGCCTTCTGTTTAGGCAGTCTTGCTGGGTTTTGGGAACTTCTATTGCTATATTTTAAGTTCCTTTTATGTACAGGGTTTCGGGGCCCCTTCAAAACATGTTGTTACCTTAATCAAAAACTTTCCTTAAAACAAAGGCATTAATGATAATAGCAGAATCTCCCTTAATGTGAAGACAAGGGATCAATAGTTTTTTTGCCAAAATGATACCTTTCAGAAGGGCGTGAGCTTCTGCAATGTTGTTAGTTCTTGGAGGAATAGGAGCAACCTTTAGGGCTAAGACTATTCCCAGATGGTTTCGTAAAAAAATCCCCATTCCCGAATCACCTGGATTTACCCTTGAAGAGCCATCAAAATTCAATTTGAGAAAAGAAGGGTCAGGGGGTTGCCACTTAATGAAATATTTATCAATAAGAGTTTTCCTAATTCTAGGGAAATCATGAGAAAGAGGTATAGAGATGAGCTTCCATTTTGAAGTCACTAGGCTATCCCAAGAAGAAAAAATAACATTTGGGTTAAAGTAAGACATCACACTAGCATTTACTTGCTTAGAAATGTGCTTCTCAATATTGATGAGAACCGAGGAAAGGTTAGAAGGAGATTTCCTAAAAATATGTTTATTTCGCTCCCACCAAATTGACCAAATAACAGTGGAGGGAATGATTATCCATAAACATGCAAATAGTGAATTAGGAAACAAAATAGGCCAAGATTGAAAGAGATCCCATATTGATAAAGGCAGAGGAAAGGAAATAGAAAGCTGATCGATGAAAAAAGACCAACACTGAGATGCAAAATCACATTGTACAAAGAGATGGTCCACCAATTTAGTTATTTCACCACAGAGAACATAATTAAAAGGCGAGGCAATTTGCAGTCTAACCAATCCATCACTAGTAAGAATTATTTTTAGAAGAGCAAGGCAGAAAAAAAACACCTACTTTGGGAAGAACTGAATTATTCCAAAAAAAAGAAAAAGACCCATTGTGATATACTTTGATTCTCTATTTTCTGAATTGCCTTGTAACCTTATTTAACAGAGTACTTCCCATTTTTAGGACACTAGAGAAAATTATCACTACCTTTGCTCAAATAGTCCGTTCTACTCAAAAGGGTGGAATTGAACTCCTGAACTTGCACTAGTGATAGGGGGAGACAAGATGGGTCTTTCCAACTGAATTTTTTTTATTTATAAAAATGTCAACATGATCAATGTAATCAACCAACTTATCTCCCCAGTGGTGAATGAAAATATTAATTGCTCCTATCAAAGATGCCAAAGTATTTAAAGGAGAGAAACCATTTCAAGAATCTTTTCAGAATAACACATTTTCTCCATAATGAACTTGCCAAGACATGAAATTTGAAACCACATCCTTAGAAGAGATCATAAAATCCCATGTTGGGGATCCAACAGGGGGATTAGAGATTGTAAAGATTCTATTTGGGTTAGAAGAGTCTAAATATTTGGCTTGCATGATCTGACACCAAAGAGCATCAGGTTTGGAGGACATATTCCAAACAAGCTTATCTCCAAATGTGTTATTTCTAAATGCAATATTGTGCAAACCAACACCACCATAAGTTTTATTAATGGTAAGTTTTTGTAGTGAGACAAGAGGCAATTTCTTCTCATTAGACATATTAGCCTTCCAAAGAAAGGAATGAATAATTTTCTCAATCTGTGCAATAACCAACTTGGGAGCATGAAGAGCTGAGATATAATAATTAGGAATAACAACAAGCACAGTTTTAATAAGAAGTAATCTACCAGACAATAATAACCATCTAGCCTTCCAGGTTGAAATTCAACCTTTCAACCTAGAAAGGACATTCTCCTAGTATGCAGGTTTGACTTGACCAATGAAGAAGGAAATCCCTAGGTAAGTAGAACGGAGGATATCCAAAGAAAAACAAAAAATGCTCACAATTTTCCATTGAATAATCTCAAGGGTACAAAACATGTAGATTTTTGATTTTTGAGGATTGTTAATTTGACCAGAACCAAAGGAGTAAACATCTAGAGTCTACTTAATATACTTAGCCTCATGCATAGAAGAACTACCAAATAATAAAGTGTCATCAACAAATAAATTGTGGGTAACTATGATATCTGTGTTTGGGATTTTCACATGTTTCCAGAAAGTAAGTTCTTTCTACTTGTGAATTGTCCTACTAAAAGCTTCAACCATAATAATAAATAAAAGGGAGAAGAGAATCACCTTGGAAAACCCCCTGAGAAGCAGAGAAGAAGCCTGAGGGGGAACTGTTAATGATGAATGAAAATGATGCTCTTGATAAACAATTCTTAATCCATTTGCACCAATGTTCAGAGAATCCAAATTTACGAAGAACTTTCAACAAGAAAGACCAAAGAACCTTATCATATGCTTTCATCATATCAAGTTTTACCACAAAAGAAGGGATGTGATACGAGTCATTGAAATACAAGACTTAAAGTGTAACCAGAGCACCATCAGAAGTTTCCCTACTTGGAACAAAGCCACCCTGCTGGGGAGAGATAATTCTAGAAATCAACGACTTTAATATCAAGTAGATTGCTTTAGTAAAGATTTAAATAAATAGAATTACAAAGAGAGATAGGCCTAAAGTTCGCAAATTTTGGGACACCTTAACTTTTTGAATCAAGGTAAGATAGGTACTATTGAAATTTTTTAGGACATAAGCTTCCCTTTGAGATTCTTCAATAGCCATCAAAAGATGAAAACTGGTAATATCTCAAAACTTTTGGAAGAATAAGATAGTGAAGCCATTCGGACTAGGAGACTTATCTAGAGCCATAGAAAAAACAATTGTATGGAGCTCATCAACAGAAAAGAGTTTCAATGATAATTCTTTATCATATTGGGAGATTAGATTGGGAATTGACTACAAAAGCTCGCCAACATTACGATCATTAACATCCGGGGGCACAAGAGGGGCTAGAAAATCTTTGACAAAACAAACCCCTTCATCTTTAATTTGTTGTTTAGAAGAAAGGCATGAACCAAATTTGGCATCTTTTATAGAAAATATAGATGAATAAGCTCTCTTATTTTTAGCTAAAGCATGAAAGTATTTAGTATTCTTGTCCCCCTCTTTCAACGAAAGATCATAAGATTTCTATCTCCAATACATTTATGATCTAATGTAAAGTACTTCCCAATATGTCTGAAGATTTTTTTGTTTCTCATAACTGGATGGATCTAAACCAAATTTAATGATATGCTCACTAACAATATTGAGATCTTTCTCAATCATATCTTTTTCATGAAACATATTCTTAAAAATCTCTTTGTTCCAAACAATGATTTTGGATTTAACAAATCTTTACTTTTTGTAGTACTGAAACATTCTGGTGCCCTTACAAAACGGAGCACTGACCCACCATTGACATAAAAGAAAAAGGAAATGGGGATGAGTAAACCACATCCTTTCAAATTTAAAGGATGACTTAAAAGAGGAAGCTTTTACCACCTTTTCTATAGCTAAAGAAATGGGGAAACGATATGAATCTGTAGCTGATAGTATCTTTGAAGTGAGAAAAACTCAAAAGTTTGGGTTCATGGGAAATGAGAAACCTAACAATCCTAATGGAGATTGGAGGGGTTGCTCTACGATTAGTCCAAGTAAAGGAACCATTTCTCGGGGAAACATCAGATAACACATTATCTTGGATAAAAAAGAGAAGTCATCAATGACCTATTGGGTTGTAGGGTTACTCCCATATTTCTCATCCAGAGAGGTAATAGCATTAAAATCACCACCCAGAATAATGTGTCGATCTTCAAATTGATGGATTTGGTCATTTAAAGAGATCCAAATAATGCATTTGTCTTGAGGAGAAGTAGGACCATATATATTGAACAATGAAAAACTAAAGTCAAACTAGTTAAAGTTTAGTAATTGCCAATTAGAGTCCGAGTACACAAGCTATCCTTTAATAGATTTTGGGTTCTAGAGAGAGATAAGACCACTAGAAGCACCATAAGAGGGAACAAGAGCAGAATCCCAACAAGACCAATTTTTGAAAATTTTGTTAAAAGATTCTCGAGATAATTTAGTTTCTTAAAGAAGGACAATATCTGCCTGAGAAGAATCCAAAAAATTCTTGATTCATCCCCTCTTGTCAGGGGCATTCAAGCCCCTGACATTCCAGGATATTATCTTCATGATGTTCGAGGAGAGAAACACGCTCTCGTTCTTATCTGGGGAGAAAATTTATCCAAAATAGTGGAGTGGATACCTGCCTCTATCTCTTCCTTAATTTTAGAAGACAAAATTTCTTCCTCTTTTTTGGGGGTTTTTATTTCAATGTTAGGCTGAGGAGTAGACTGAGGAGAAGGATACTGAGCAATGGCTCAATTTTGTGACAAATCAAAAGCCTTCTCAGAAGGAGAATGGGAAGGGTTCTCAATGGGATGATGATCTAATGGTGGATCATATAACGAGGAATGCTGCAAAATACCAACAACATAACCTTCTTCGCACACAATTTCATCAATTGTCTCAGAAGCAACATAAATTAAAATATCATTAGACATTAAGTTAAGTTCCTCCTTAGACAAAGAAGATGAGAATGCAGAGTGAGCCACTTGAATAAAGGGCTGGCTGTTAAACATAAGATTCTGAATAAGATTATCATTCATAGAAAGAGGATCAAAAGAGTGGTGGGAAAGCAATGGACGATAAACTTGAGAAGAGAAATCAACACATGAAAAATTCAGATAAGATGGATGATCAAAAGAAAGAGCAAGCATGACCCTTTTGTGAAGAGCATTTTTCCAAAGAAGGAGAATGTATATGTCAACGCTAAGATTAACATTAAAAATCCCTGAAGATGAGCCTTTAAATGTTAGCAAACCATCCTTCAAGACAAAGACTAAGCAAGAAACATAGGATTGTTTAAAAATATTATTTTTTCTATGAAATGCATAGGACCCGAGTCAAGTGTTGGAATAATGGAATGGTGTGTACTGAGAGGGGAGGGGTGAATCAATACCCTTAAAATTTTTTTATCAATTAACCCTTAATCCTTTAGTAATCAATTCCTTGCATTACCGACCATATGTGCTATTCTATCTTTATGCATGTAATATCAATTCATAAAATTAATTGCATGTAAACATTCATAAAATGTAATGACACATGACACAAGGCTTGGTAACACAGAAAACCCCTATTAGAAGGTAAAAACTGCGATGGGGATGAAACCCACAAAGCTTCACTATCTGCAGAATGGAAGGGGATGGTTAAGGATTACAAGTTTGATCACTTCTGATGATCTTACCCTGTTAGGAGTAACATGTTTAGACTGGTTAAGGTCTATTCTGTTAAGAGCTTTAGCAACACTATTTAGTGTGCACTCAGTTAAGAGATTTACAAAAGGATTGTTAAATCCACATTCTTAAAGGATTTCTTCTATTTGCTATACTTGTTAGAATGTAGTCAAAAATACTTATTGACCTGATATAATGCAATCCTGAATTGCTGAGTACAGATCCTTTAAAGTTTACAATATGATGTATCACCTATAGTGATTGATTAATACCCCTGTTCTTCTCGGTAGCCTTGAATCTTGTTCTTTGTAACTGATTTCATCTTTTGCTGTCCTTTTGCATGAAACTCTGTATCTGATCCATAGATGTCTCTGCGGCTACAATCATCATCACTTCATCTTGTTCTGATTGATTACACATCTGTTTATACATTGAATTGACCTAAATAGGTTTCACGCTTTACAATGTTAACTCTATGATCAAAGGTTTACAACTTGACCTTGATCTCCTAGTTTGCATGTTTTCAATCAGTTAGAATGATTAAAACAATTACATTTGCTTTACTTGTCCCTCAAGAAATGGTTTTAAAGATAATCTTTAAAGCTAAAAATAAAACTTAAGTGTTTTATCTGACGTGTAACTCAGATCCACATTTCTCGGAATAAAGATGTCTTTCGGTAGACTGGTGCTCGGGTTGCTCTGTAGTCTTTCCTCGGTGATGTCTTTGTAGACATTCTGCTTCTCAGTTTCCTCTGTAGACTGACTGTCGGTGTTCACTGTGAACTTGACTGTCAGTTTACACTGTTGACTGCTCTGTCTTTTGGTGATCATGTTACCGACGGTTGAGAAAATGTGTCCTTTGTATACTAATGGAAAAATATGATCATCAATCTCCCCCTTTGACATTAGTATAAAAAACTGATATGTGCAAGACTAAAATGTTTAGTATATACACCATGTGTTTACCTTGTCAATATGACTCCCCCTATGTGCATGCCTTGGTATAGTATATGTACGTGTATATACACTTACCTTTCTACATATATTTCCCCCTCTGCCTTATCTCTCCCTTTCACCTTATTGCACCAAATCATTTCCCCTTGTATCATATCAATTCCCCCATTTTTTTATAATATGACAAAGGTGTATACTTACAATTTGTCAAAAATGTGGGAATGAGATTTTTGAATGTCCTCTATTTGCTTCTCCCATTGTTCTTTTAGGTGCTCAAGGGTCATGATCCCCAAGGTGATCCTTGCATGCATATCATACATGCTTTCTGTTACAGACATTATCGGGGTGGCAATCAATTGTCTTGCCGAAGTCATATGTTGTTGCTGTAATGTAAGATTCGGTAGTACTAGAGCTTGGAGCTCGGTTACCTCATCTCTGAATTTGGATTCTGACTCTAGAATCTCAAGTCTCAACCTTTTAGCTTCCATAATCTTGTCATAATGGAACTTGAATGCATTGTCATTGGTTGTAAGACCTTGTGCACTAGCATTAAGATCTACATCTATGTTTGCAATCTTTTAACTACTCTCCTTAGTGAATTTCTCTATAGTGCATAACTTCTGAACTAAGGTTATAACAATTTCCTATGAATGTAGATGTGGATTTAAGAATACCTTTAGCTTTTCTCCTGCAAACATTTGATTTGTGGCCTAGTTTTCCACAGTGATTGCATGACTGCTTACTTGGTCTTGGATTTGTGTAGACATATTTTTGATCAGCTTGGTATGGTGATTCTCCATGCTCGATATACCCTAGACCGATATTGTTGTTGACTCTTCTTTGTCCATCCATAAAATCATCCATTCTTTTTGTGCTTTCTTTAGCTCTCTTGATCATATCATTGTGTTGTTGTTGAATCCTTACTTCATTCTTTAGTTTTTCATTTTCTCCTCTTAGCTCACCAATGGCTTCCAATTTTCCATTGAGTTCTATGTTCACTTGGTTTGCCTCATGACTCATAAGAACAATTTGATTGGTGATCTGATGATGATGTTCAGTAAGTCTTTGTGTTTTTGATTCTCTCTCTTATAGCTTTTCAATGATCTTCCTCATGTCATCAATAGCTAATGTTCTTTCTTGCTCAACTTGTCTAGCATTATTGATAACCTCAATCATCTTTACCATCTGTCTCTTGACCGTTTTGCATTGATTTCACTTGTCCATACAAATATTGATTGATTTCATTCAGACTTGTAATGCTTTCTTCAGATGTGTTTGATGTATTGCAAGATGTAGATCCTAATGACTCAAACAAATCAGGTATCTCTTCTTCATGATAGTCTGTTTCATTATAGCGAGATGCCATAACCTTTATTTCATCCAGTAGCTCTCTCATCTTGATTCTAGCTTCTTTGTATTTCTCATAGAAGATATGTATCTGCAACTTCTGATTTTCAATATTCTTGTCTAGCTTATACCTTTCTATTGTATGATCTTTTCTCTCAAGTGATTTAAACTTTTCCAAATAAGAGATCTAGCTCTGATACCAATTGTTGGAATAATGGAATGGTGCGTATTGAGAGGGGAGGGGTGAATCAGTACCCTTAATTTTTTTTATCAATTAACCCTTAATCCTTTAGTAATCAATTCCTTGCATTATCGATCATATGTGCTATTATATCTTTATGCATGTAATATCAATTAATAAACTTAATTGCATGTAAACATTCATAGAAATATTCATGAAATGTAATGACACATGAAACAAGATTTGGTAACGCAGAAAACCCTTGTTAGAAGGTAAAAACTGTGGTGGGGATGAAACCCACAAAGCTTCACTATCTGCAGAATGGAAGGGGTCGATTAAGGCTTACAAGTTTGATCATTTATGATGATCTTACCCTGTTAGGAGTACATGTTTAGACTGGTTAAGGTCTACTCTATTAAGAGCTTTAGCAACACTATTTAGTGTGCACTTGGTTAAGAGATTTACAAAAGGATTGTTAAATCCACATTCTTAAAGGATCTCTTCTATTTTCTACACTTGTTAGAATGTAGTCAAAAATACTTATTGACCTGATATAATGTAATCCTGAATTGCTGAGTATAGATCCTTTAAAGTTTACAATATGATATATCACCTATAGTGATTGATTAATACCTTTGTTATGCTCGGTAGCCTTGAATCTTGTTCTTTGTAATTGATTTCATCTTTTGCTGTCCTTCTGCATGAAACTTTGTATCTGATCCATAGATGTCTCTGCGGCTACAATCATCATCACATCATCTTGTTCTGATTGATTACACATCTATTTATACATTGAATTGACCTAAATAGGTTTCACACTTTACAATGCTAACTCTATGATCAAAGGTTTACAATTTGACCTTGATCTCCTAGTTTGCATGTTTTTAATCAGTTAGACTGATTAAAACAATTACATTTGCTTTACTTGTCCCTCAAGAATTGGTTTTAAAGACAAGACTTAAAGCTAAATATAAAACTTAAGTGTTTTATCTGACATGTAACTCAAATCCACATTTCTCGGAATAAAGATGTCTTTCGGTAGAGTGGTGCTCGGGTTTCTCTGTAGTCTTTCCTCGGTGATGTCTTTGTAGACATTCTGCTTCTCGGTTTGCTCTGTAGACTGACTGTTGGTGTTCACTGTGAACTTGTCTGTCGGTTTACACTGTTGACTGCTCTATCTTTCAGTGATCATGTTACCGACGGTTCATAAACTGTTTCCTTTGTATACTAATGGAAAAATATGATCATCATCAAGTGCTAGCCCATTATAGTGGGCAGGACGCGAAACATTAGCGACTTCAAATCGGGAGATGTTGTCACAACCTATGGCTCGGGAATGCAAAGGGGACAATAGACCAGAGTGGAAAAAAAAAGACAAGCAGAAAAATCTGATGAAAGATTAGAACAAACCTTACTTGTCACGACAGAGGAACCTTTCCATTGAAAATTAAAATGTCCTAAGGACGCAAAATGCAAATCCACTGTGGCAGGATCTTGAATGAGAACTGGATGAATCCAAATCTCATACTCGGAGCAAATTGAGATTGATGCGGGGATATGTTTAAACTGATTAAAAATTAGATAAACCCTAACAGGTAAATGTGCATGCCCAAAAGGAATGAGGTCATGTCTGAGGAAAATCCCTAACTTATTTGCCAAAATCCCTAACTTATTAAGTAAGGCATGAAGAGAGGAGGGGAAAAATTAATATTGAAATGCGGCATTCTCGCAATAGTATAAATGCCAACCCCATTGCAAAACCAACCTTTAAACCTATGAACAACATCCTTATGATGTCAAGATTCAAAAATAGCAATAAAATAAAATGAACCCTTTTCATTAAAAAACAAATCCTTCAAATACAGCCCAAAATTGTTTACCCCATGCTAAAAAAGATGGAAACAAAATAGAAGAGTGAAGCTTACCAATTAGGGCTAATGTTTGCAAGAAGCTAACAATAGATTGAATCATATACTCCAGAAAAATTACCTTAAGCTCAGGGATAATCGTGTGCGATCTGCTACTTGTGAATCCTACCTCTCAGGAATGTGCAGAAAAGGATCAGAGTCAAGATATTTTGAGGCTCGTCAAGGGGTCTGATGGGCAAAATTTGGTTTGAAGGTAGCTCGCAAAGAGTGAGGCAAAGTAAAAGATACCAGGACAATATTTGGTGAAGAAAGAAATCTAGGGGTTTTCAACCAAGTATTGTTAGGCCAAGTAACATATGACGATAGGAAGAAAAATTTATTCCCATCTTGAGCCAAAGAAAGCCTATCAACAACAACAACAACAGATCTAGGGTCATTGTTTTTAATGGAAGCATTAGATTCTGTGCGAGGAGAAAATGGCGGAGTGCCTTCACAAATATCAAACGGAGGTTGGGGCAAATTTTCCTTGCAGGATGATGCCAACTATAAGTTCTCCCCTTATGAGGAAGCACATGTAGAGGCCCTAATATAACTTCATTAATTGAAGCCCTAGGGCTCCGAGAGAAAGGATTTCATGAGGAGAAATCATGACGATCCTTAAAATTATGAAAATACGTTGAGGTGGGTTGTTTATCATATGCACAATCTTTCCATCTACCACCTTTCAAAACCCACTGAGGAGTGTGAACAGATTCCACCAAATAAACACAGTCGAGCTCATCGAAGGGAATATCCACCCACTTAACCTTAATATCGTCTTCCTTCAAAAAACCCACCGTTGGAGGCTTAGCTAGTCGATCGGTATTTGGTGCATGCGTTGCCCTTGAGACCTGTGCTTCCCCTGCCATCGTTTGCACTACCTTCGACACTGAGGCTGTCGCCTGTGCCTGCGCTACTCCTACCATTTTATTCTTTTCGCAGTATTATCTATCGAGGGGGATTGTTGAATGTGCTGGACGTTATAGCTATTACATTGAAAATATTATGCATTATTGTTATTTTTTGAATCGTTGCATAATAGTGACGTTTAAGAATTCCATAAAAGAGAGTTGTTAATCTATGTTATTTTCCACTTGTGCATATTAATGAATATATTTATGATCATTTGATTTTGATAGTTTTATTAGATGATATTATTTGGTTTATTATTTTAAAATTTTTTTGCATGTTTGATGAGTATTTTCCCTCATGCTAAGGGAACCTCGACGGGGCATTACATTCATGAATAAAGAAATCAATTTTATGAATAGTTGTGTGATTCCTTTTTCTTGTAAAAACACTTGTATTGAATTTGGAATTCACTTGATATCATATCATTGTTGTAAAGAACACTCTAGAAAAATTCAATATGTACCCTTAATTTTTAGTTGTAAATACTTTTCCAACTCCACCTGATTGAGTTGAAAGAAAAATTAGGTAATAGGCCCATATATTTGTTCATTATGTGAAAAAAATGAAGAGACTATCAATCACATGCTCCTTAATTACCCCTTTATGCAAAAATGTCGGCAGTGGTTATGTGCTAAATTGGGATGGTTAACCACATTTCCAAATGGATTCCAAACATGGACGGGGATAAATAATTATAGTTTATTTGGTAATCTCTGGGTTATTTCACCTTCATTGGTGATTTGGGAATCATGAAAAACAACAAAGAGACTATCAATCACATGCTCCCGAATTACCCCTTTACACAAAAATGTTGGCAATGGTTGTGTTAAATTGGGATGGTTAACAACATTACCAAATGACATTATGACATTATTCCAAACATGGCTAAGGATAAATAATTATAGTTTATTTGGTAATCTCTTGGTTATTTCACCTTCATTGGTGATTTGCGAATCATGGAAGGAAATAAATCATAGAATATTTCAAGGGAAAAAATGGAGTGGAAGATGGTGACAAAAAAAAATGGAAGCTGCTATTGTTGAAGTGGAAGTGGTGAATTCAATAATACTCTCTCAAGGGAACAAAGAAAGATACTACACTAGATAAGATGACAAAATGAGAAAAAAATTGGTTTGGTCTCAAAATTCCAACATTTATTGGAAAAGGGAGTCATTTAAGTAAAAATGATAGAATCATTGTAGATGGTATAAACTTAACTTTGACAGTGTTTCAAGAGGAAATCCAGGGATATCAGGGGCAAGATGTGTAATCCACTCATGGGATGGTAAAATTATTTCTAAATTGGCGAAACCTTTGGAAATGGATATTAATAACATGGAAGAATTTAAAGCTTTACTAGAAGGATTAGTTTATGTATAGAATTGCACATGAAAAAGGTTGAAATAGAAGGGGATTCAACTATAGCCATTAATGCCCTCAGAAGTAGGAATACTCCAAATTGGGGATTGAAATCATTTTTGGATAAAGATTTGGAACTTATTATAAAACTAGATAGTGTAACAATACATCACATTTACAGAGAAGGAAACCAAATAGAAGATGAATTAGCTTACATAGGAGTAGATGGTAACGACTTTAAACAAGTAAATCTTCTAGATTGAGAAGTGGTAGCAAAGGACCAATTATTAAAAGCATCATTACTGGTAGGATTTTGGCTTTCATACACCACACCCTCTTAAGAAATATAAAAATTAAGAAAATTGAGGAATGGTTAAGGATCCAGCTTAACAATTATTAGTTATGGTATATTTTTTTGAAATTTTGACCATTGCCCATCTAGGAAAGTAGAAAAAATTTGTGAATGCAGTAGGCTGATAATAGATATTAATGCTTGATAGCTAAAGGAAAATACCCATCTGTAAGAGATGAATTAGTAATTGGCAGAAAGGTGACAATACTTTGTTAGCGGTAATTTTGAATTAAGTTGCTAATTTAGAGACATTCTAATGGGATTTAGTCTACATGGATGGAGAGGAAGATGGAATAAAGAAGCTATATTTAGAAGAATTAATGGATTTGACTAGGGATAAGTTTTGTTAGATATTAAGAAAATTTAGGCAAGTTGATGGATACCTACTGCATTTAATGTAGTTTCTTTGAGGTGGTGATGCAGATTTTTTAATGATATTCAGGGAATGAAAGGGAATACCTACGATGTTTTAATACCTTTATAGCTATATCTTGATATTTGAGTTATTATTTTAAATTCATATACTGCATTGAGAAGAGATGGCATAACAAGCAAGTTTCAAGTACATCTGGGTTTTTTGAGGAATGAAAATCATCTCTGCCAAAGTTGTTTTCTCCAGGCTTTATTAATGAAGGTGTTTTCATTTTTCATGGTCTAACAGGCTGGTTATTTTCTCTTTCATCCATCAATAAATGAGAGATATTGAATATGGATGCCCCCATCAAGCTTACATCCTCTAACAAACAAACAAATATTGATGGATCGATCACGATTTTCAGAATTAAAGAGGTAATAAAGTATAAGAATCACTTGATAGTCCATGTGATAAGGATAATTTTGGGTTTTAATTACATCGATACAAACCATAGACTTAGGGTAGAATCAAACATATGTTTTGGTTTTCTCACTTCAATTTTGGTGGTGAGGGAAGAGAAGGTTGTGGCGGAAGAAATTTGCAACAGATTGTTTGAAAATAAATATTTGTAGGGTCTTCATGAGACAATAAACAACATTGGCAAAGATTTGATGATTCTTTCCCTATGGACTATGGGATGGTGATGAAAGTTGGGGGAAGAATGCCAAATTTTGCAGCTCAAGTTTGAAGAAGCTCCTCTGGATGCCCTACAAGGAATTTTTTTTTGTGTGAACTGGGTGGGAATAAGAATTTAAGGAGTTAAGAATTAGTATAATGAAGAGAAATTTAAGCTTTCTGAAAAGAGTACTTGGCATAACAGATATTTTAGGCAAAACAATTAGCAATAACATCAATAAGGAGGAAGAATGGGTATACAAGTAAAAATATGATGAGAATTTAGATGGGATAGGAAGTGAAGATTCCTCAGAAGCAAAGGAGGAAGAAAAAGGGATTCAAGTAGAAAAAAACATCGAAGAACTAGTTATAGAAGTGGTAGGGAAAAGAAATGAAGTCTATAGTCCTAATTGGTCAGTTTGCATCCAGGTTTGAAGAAGGGTCGTCCTCGGAGATGGAGATAGAATAGAATGAGCAAGATGTAGAACACCAAGAGCAGAGTTGATCATGGATGCTTGCCCATTTTGTTGTTGTTTCTTAGATAAGATCCTAATTTATCTTGACCATAAGACATTATTCGTATATGATGATATAGCTAGAATTATTATGCAACATGGGTACCTTGATTCAAGGGGGTTGATTTATTGGATTAATTTTTGAGGCCGCTGATTCACCCCCCTCTCAGTTATTCTAACATACCTATCTTATGGATGCTTATTCTTAGACTTCTTAGCTCGTAGATTAGCTCATGGTTTAGTGTTTACATTAGTTCTTTTTTTGGATTCTGAATCTGGTTAGAGTAGAATCTTGTCGATATGATCTTTTGTGGATAACTTCTAAATGTTTTGTACTCATTTTGGTTTGTATTTTGATTTGGTCTTTCAATACAAATCCTTAGCTTCGACCCCTTAGAAAAAAATTAAAATTAAAATTAATACTTTTAATATAAAGATTATTGTAAATATTAATATTGTTGTTATATTAAATTTAACAATTTTAGCAATAAGTATTTTTCTTAATAAGTATTTTTCTTATATAACAAGAAGTTTAAGTGATTATCTTCGGAAACAAAAAAATACGATTTGTAAAATACGAAGTATTGATTTTATTCCTATTTACATTTTTTTGAAGATATAAGCTGAATGTTATTGGATAATTATATTAAATCTAATAATTTGAAAGATAAATTGGTCAAATTAATATATCATTTAAAGTAAAGTTAACAAGTAATTGTAGGGAATAAATATTGTACTCCAAGTAAGTGATTTTAAACACATTACTTTATAAATAATTAAATTAATAATGATAATAAAAATTATTATATTAACTTCGTAGAACTTTCTTATGATTAATTATCACAATGATGATAAAAGAAACACTTAGTTTGGTTATTTAATGTTTATTCAAATGATTCGATAATTGTTCTTATACTATAAATGACCATAAGACACTAAACAATATCCAAGCATAATTGAGCTTTACTTTCAAATTAGTTATATTTATATATATTTTGATTTTAAAATCTTAGCATCATTTTTTCAGTACTCAATCTTTTTTAGATTCAATGGTAGTTAATCTTCCATTTTAGTGACTAATATAAGTGCTTTCATTTTTTAAACATTAGGGTGATTTCTAAATTTATTATCCTTTCAAATGTAGCTTTTGAGTATTTAATTCATTTATTATTCTAGATCGAAAACAACTATAGATGAATTCTTCTAATATTGTAAAACTATTAGGTAATTATGTTGAGGATGAATTTTATTCTTCAAACAAATAAGTGCATCCATTCATTCTTATCAATCACAACGACATTCAATTGAAATAATTTTAAGGAAAACAAATTATCAAAGGACAATATATCATTTATCATCATAAGATTTTTATGGTTAAATAGTTATTTGTCATACAATGTTCACATTAGTATGGCATAATTTATATTATGTGGTAAGTATTCATTTAGAATAATAAAGGAAGAAAGAGAAGTTTAACAAGTTTTATGACATGGGTGTTACAAAATTTAATGTAATAGAGCGAGTTACGATTTTATATTTGACATATTCTCTTACAAAGTATTAATTTAAGAATATCTCTAATTTGAAAATTAATCTCACTAAAACTATTTTACAACCTCAAATTCTATAAAATAGGAAAATGAATTAGATCTAAATTTGAAGAAATTTTATGAGAATATATTTTTAAATATTTTGGATGAAAGATGAGAACATAGGTATTTATCTACAACTTGTTCTAAGATTTTTTAGGAGCATATGAAGTTTCCTATTTTGAAATCATATTTAAATTGAATTTTTATTTGAGTGAGTTTTGATGGCAATGATTGGAATATAATTCTGGAATGACTTTTCTATCAATAGCTGTATGGGTATCTTTAAAATTGGAAACCATGAACAGAGCTTGGTTCAATAGAGAATTGATTTTGCGATATTAGGTAAGATCTAATTTAGTTTTAACTTTTTAATTATTAAACCTCTTATTTTCGACTCACAATCAACTTAATTTTTCAAGTATTTGTCCATTTGCTCCTTTATTGGCTAAACAATTTGCTTTTGAATCAACCTCTCAATGTGGTTTATTGTCATAGCTTTGAAATATTTTAATAAATCTAGGGTTCTTCCTAGAAGAGCATTCAACCTCCCATTAGGGGTGGACCGTGTTCTGATAACATTAACATCAGAGCCAAATCACCTATTTTCATTTGTTTTTAATTTCAAGATCTTTTTTTGGAAGAAGTTCCTCTGTTAGAGCTGCCATTTTGGCTATGTTATTTGTTTCTACTCTAATTGGTCTTACTAGTTTTGCTACAACAGATCTGTCCCAATCATGTATGATGCAATCAATGCCTAAAATCCCAGGGTTTCCCCTAGATGCTCCATCAAAATTTATTTTATACCAACCTTTCCTTGGAGGAGACCATTTACTTTGAACTCTCTTTTGTTTACTTGTTGCTCCCCCACTTCCAATATAAGGTGGTATCTTCAATTCTCGCCATCAATTTCTAATTTTATCATTATATCTTGTAAATATTGCTTCCTTCTGTTGATACAATAGTATCATACTATTGGTGATTTCTACTATTGCTGCCTCTATTTTATTTGTCAGATTTTCCCATCCCATTAATTTTTCTTGAAATATACTTCTATTTTTCTCTTTCCAAATATCCTAGATCACAATAGGAGACATTGTCCATAAGATTCCACATAGGCTTGTCTTACATAGATTGGGCCATCTTTGAAAGAAACTTAATAGATCATTAGGTAATGTTGTTTTCCATTATAGTTTGTTGCATAACCATAACGTGTTACAATGGTGAGAAAATGATTTCACCCTTAGTCTCCTTGGTTGTTCAACGCAAAAGTGGTTCGTGACATGGCTTAACCATCTTCTGTGTCTTCTATATGTCTAGTGGTTGTATCTGACATTAACATGTCATTTTTTTGGTGCAACGGCAACCACTATTTGTAACAAGTGGTATTAGAGCTTGGTCATAGGTTCAAACACCGCGCTTGCACTGGGGGGACAAAGTTGTTACAATGGTGAGAAAGATTTATTGTCCCCTTGGTCTCCTTTGTTGCTCAACACAATGGTGGTTCGTGACATGGCTTAATCGCCTCATGTGTCTTCTATATGTCTAGTGGTTGAATCAAGCATTAACATGTCGATCTTTTGGTGCAACGATAATCGCTAGTTGTAACATAACCAACACTTGTTTGTGAACTGACAATTGATTAATATAGGACTTTCTGATTCTTCCTCTTTTTCACATAAAGGGCATCTTTTTGGACCCTTGAATGCCAACTTTGTGAACCAATTTGCTACTAGTATTCACTTCTGAATTGTTGCCCAGTGAACATACCTTCTTTAGGCAATCACATTTTATTCCAACACAGATTTATGAGCATTTTAGCTTTTGTGTTTTGTTGCAAATATTATTTAGATGCAAATATTATATTATTTATAACGAGTTACAAATTTGCATTTGACATATTCTCTAATTCGGGAATTACTCTTAATAAAAGTAAAATTATTTTACAACCTCAAATTGTATAAATTTGGAAAATGAATTAGTTATACTTAAATGAAAATTTATGAGAAAAATTTGTTAATTATTTTGGATAACAGATGCGTAGAACATATATACTTATGTACGACTTGTTCTAAGATTTTACAGGACGATATAAAGTTTCATATTTTGAAAGCATATTAAAATTGAATTTTATTTTGAGTGAGTTTTGATGAAGATGATTAGAATATAGTTTTGGAGTATTTTTTCTATCAATAATTGTAAGAGGACAATCTTGAAAATTCTGAAACATGAGGAAGAGTCTAGTTCAATAGAGAGGATTTATTTCATGATTTCACATAAGTTCTTTTTTTTTTTAAATGTTAATCTTATGTTGTTTTGTTACAAGAAATATGTAATATTTGAACATGTTTGGAAGGTGGAATACTTGTAGTTGTATTGAAAAGATTCATATGTTTCAATGCGCGCGTCATAAGAAAAGTAAAACTTGACGTGTGAAAAATTATTTAAAATTTTAAAAATAAATGCTTATCTCATTTGTTCCTTCTCTTATTTTATTTATCGGTAAATGACTAAAGCCTTGATTTTTATTAATATACTAAAAAATTTAAATGATTTTGTTTCTGGTTCCTCTATTCAGTGCGGATACCAGAGGAAAATAAAAAAGACAAGAAAAACCTTTGGTATTGCCCGAGACCGAAGTCTAAAAAATAGTACAAATATTAATTATAGGGGCATTCCCCTATTATCAAAATGTGAAGCAGCGAGGGCATACCCTCTTTTACATGTTGTACAATCTGAGGGCATTCCCTCAATTACAAGGATGAAAGGTTATATACATTAATACAAAGAATATCTAAACATTTGTCTCTTTATGCAGCTCTGCTTCGAAGACCTCCTTGATATTCAAAGCTACTTGAACCATAGTGTTATCTTCCAATCCTTGGAAAAAATCCTTTGAGATGCGTGCATTTGAAAATTGCCTTTGACCAAGATCATTGTTAGAAGAAAAGATCCTTAAAACTTAAATGTTGTTGACGCCAAATTATCTTCCGCCTTCTATTAAAATTTTATCTTTCAGAAAGCAAGATAAATTACTTTTATAAAGTTTAAATTAAGCTACAGAAAATCAAACATTTATTGATCAGATGTGGCCCTATAAACTTATTTTATTTACTAGTGAAATCCTTATCTTTTGGATTAATGTGGCCTTGTGGATCTCTTCCAAAATTTGAGTATAAGTTTTGAATTAGGGAAAAGACTAACATGGCTACAATAGCCCAAAAGTAAGAATTCAACAACTATTATCCATGATAACAAAGTATGAAACATGAAATATGGTAAAAACAACTCTTGATAACTATCTTCCCTTGAGAGCACAAATTTAAAAGACCTATGTACTTTAGAGAAAATCTAAAAATCAATCAAATGAACCCCTTAATTCCAAACAAGACTTATTGAAATTTTAAATTACACTATTTCTCTTGAAACTGTTAAAATGAGAAACATTTCAAATATTTCCAACATAGCTATTAGAGCCCATGAGAACTATAAAATCCTTAGATAAATGAATTGTAGCTATTCATTTCAGCAGATACTTCAAACTAAATGGAAAGCATAGCCACGACTACATGTAACTTAATGATCCAATGCTACCCAAATAACTATTACATTCTAATACTACCATAATTATAATGCTAACATAATAAACTTATAAAATCTCTCTTCAACATAATTGTCCAAAGCTACACAGAGGGAAAATCCTGTTTCCTTCTCATGAGTTCTTGTAATGCAGATGATCATAGAGGATTTTTAATCGTATATGTGGAGAATTTAAAGCTTAAAGTTATTAATGTTGACATATTCTGTATAAAATATTAATATGTTCTGGTTTGAGATAACTAATTGAAGCCCTTATCAAAACAAAGATACAACTATAACTAAAATTGGAACTATGGAGAGAAGTAGCACCAAAATTCTACAACAAGTAGAAAAGGAAGGAAGGAAAAGAGACTAATTGTTAAGTTTGGATCAGATTTATGTCTTTTCAAAATTTTCTCATATTAGTCCAGTATATAGATATATAATCTGAATATATATATATAACATATATTTAATCATTATATATATATATATATA
>MU224528.1:2567561-2580515 GCA_018584345.1 Thuja plicata
ATATATATAACATTTGATATTAATTAAATTTAATATAACATTAATAAAATAAAAAATTTAATAAACTAAAACTAAATCTAAAAAAACATACTTAATAACTAATTAAAACAAAACATAAAATAAAAATTATTTAAAAGTAATCGCTTTGGGGGGTTTACCCTCGCGGGCTCATTGCCCTATGGGCCCCTTGTCCCCTATGGTTCCCGCAGTGGGGTATTGTCTGGTCCTCTGCCGCAGTTCCCTGTGGTGGTACCACTGTAGGGACGGTGGTGGTCCCTGCGGCCCCATAGAGGTGGGGAGTCCACCGCACTGGACAACGGTTACCACCGTTGCCACAATGGTGACCTCCACCCCACAGTGGCCTTTAAAAATTTTAAACACTATTTTTTTAAACCATTTTTTTCAATGAAATATATTTTCCAATATATATATATATATATTTCTTTAAAATTTAATTTCCTTTACATGCAAAAGCATGAATATTTATTTACTTTAAAACAAATTTAACAACAAGAATATATATATTTAAATATTTTGATCCAATATATAACTATAAACAATAAGACATACATTTGTTTAATTATTTTATTTATCTTTTAAAAACATGCAAGATTTACAAATTAAATCTAAGGGAAACTATTTTGATGATTCTTTCCCATTACATGCAATTTCTTAAACTTAAAGAATACAAATTTAACCCCACTTATGTTTCCATGCAGATCTGGATCTGAAGGCAGAAAAATATATCAATTGGGTAAATGAAACAAGTATTCTAGTTTTGCAATTACAACACCCAAAACCCTAACTAAGAAAACATGCATAATCCCCTCTTCGAAAACTGATAAATCTAATGAAATCCCTAATGCTCAAGCACAGATCTGAAACCCTAATGGTAATCTTGAAAACTAAAACATTCAAATGAACCCCTATTGCCCATTTATGAAACTAGATAATTCAATGAAACCCTTAAGGCCAAAAATTACATCTCTGATAGAAATACAAGAAGGAAAAGCCATAGAACAGATCAAATAACCTATTACACATATTTATGTTAGAATAACTGGGGGGGGGGGCAATAAGTGGCCTTAACAATTATTCCAAAAGATCCAACCAAAAACTTATCTCTCAAATATAATACCTTCAGTTATCTTATAGTCCCGATTTCATCAAGATGTATGCCATAAATAATATTAAAAAATATAAATTGCTCGGTAAAATATATTGTTTATCTTTTCTGGACTTTATCGAGTAGTAGCAAATAAACTTATTGTTAACTGACCAATCCAATTTCAATAATGTGTAAAACAAAATATCAATGCAATGAAACATATACACATTTGACACAGATTTTAACGTGGAAACCCAATATGGGAAAAACCACCTGGGACCGGTAACCCAAAATATTTTCACTCTTCTGAAGTGAGCTCGGTGAAGAGACAACCCTGTTAAAGGTTAAAATACACACTATTAAGTGCGACCTTGTTAGAGGATTTAAAACCAATAATTTGTCTTTTGACCTAGCACTCACTATGCTGTCAACAAGAAAACCTTTTGATACTCTTGAGTATCTCAATATAATAAGGATTGTTAAATCCCACTTGGTTAAGAGATTTTTTGAATCAATAGTTAAACTGATACAGTAAATGATCTGTTCAAAACACAACTTTGATTTGCAAATATTTAGATCTATTGTTAGTCCAATAATACCTCTCTGATCAATATATAATTCATTTCCTTTTCTTTCTTTCTTTATTTTGCTCGGTGAATGCTTTGTCCTTTGTTGCTCGGTGTCTGCAGAATTCCTTGGCTCCGTTCTTCAATTTGTATGATCAGATTTCCATGAAGAGTTCTATCTTCACAAAAGATATACTCAACATTCCTCTTTTTGATAATGAAGTCCTTGTCTCTTTATATAGACATGATTAGCCACTCAATCTCCTTGTTTTTTTCGTAGATCTCTCATTGATCCGTAAAACTCACCATGATTTGCTTTAAGCCGTAAAACTCTCCTTTAGTTTTATTCCATAAATCTCTCCTTGATAACTTCGAAAAAAGTGTGCTTTAAATCTTCTTCCTTGCTTTAGCTTAAATGATCGTTGATAATAAAACAATCAATCAGTAAATCCCTAAATTGTAGCTCTGCCAGCTAAGCAATTTTGTCATTCTTTAACTCCAGTTATTCTCGGTCATTAACTCCAGTTATGCTCGGTCATTAACTATTTCTTGGTAACACTTGCTCGGTTACTGTTGTGAACTGCTCGGTGTTCATTGTCACTCGATGTATACATACCTTTTATGTTTTACCAACCACATAAAATTTGTCTCTTCATATCTTCAAGGTTATGACAATATGTGTATAAAAATCAAACCATATCAAGTTGACATCAATGACAATATAATACATTAAATGATTTAATGTCTTGCATTCACTTTTGTAGCTTGGTGATCATCAAATTATCATCTTCAAGCATTCAATAAGTTATAGTTCATCAATCTCTCCCTTTGGCATTGACGAGAACACAATATGAAATATGCAGTATAAAATATGCCATAACATACCACACTTATTGCTTTATAACCAATTCAAATATCTTAATCTCGGCAAGCTCTTCTAGCTCAGATATAATATGTTTAATCACAAAAAAATGTTTACCATACAACTCTCCCTGTAGATTTGATTCTGCTATGTGCTCTCCATTTCTTCATTCCCGTCAATGGATAGGTGTAGCCATTTTTTCTTCTGATTCTATCTCTCCCTTTCTCGTAGAATCTCTTCTCCAATTCTCTCCCTTTGATGGATGGTTATTTTATTTGACAGTAACCTTTAGATATTCTCTCCCTTTGTGTTGTAGAATAGCCAACAATATCTCTGGTGTGTGGTTCAGATAAGTACCTTCAATGTATTGATATGTCATTGCAGTCCATATCCAAGCTTGCATCAACATGATTAATCTTCTGATAATGTGTAGGCTAATGCAACCTCGTAGTCATCTTAGTGACCAGCAGACAAGGGACGAACCCCTAGTCTATTTCTCAGGTATTCAAATGTATCTTTTGGCAATGGTTTTGTGAACATGTCTGCTAGTTGTTCTTTGGATTGTAAATATTCCAGTATTACCTATTTCTCTAGTACTTGTTCCCTCAAGTAATGATACTTAATAGATACGTGTTTTGTCTTAGCATGCATTACAAGGTTCTTTGAAATGTTTATAGCACTTGTATTATCACAATAGATAATTACTGGGTCAAGAATTTCCTCATTCATACCGTTCAACAATCTCTTGATCCATGCAATGTTAGAGAAATTTGCAACAACAACTACATGTTCTACTTCTGTAGTTGATTGAGATATGCATCCTTGCTTTTTAATTATCCATGTGACAAGTCTTTCACCCATAAAGAATGATCCTCCTGTTGTTCTCTTTCTATCATCTATATTTCCAGCCCAATCAACATCAGTATAAACTTGTAGCTCAAATTTGCCTTCCTTTTTATACGAGAAAACATAGTCTTCATTATTCTTCAAATATCTCAAAATTCTTTTAACAACAGTCATGTGTGATTACTTAGGGTTAATAAAGAATCTTTCAACTATACCAACTACATGTGCTATATAAGGTCTAATGTGTACAACATACAGTAGTTTACCAATCATAGATCTGTATAAGGTTTGATTTACCTCAGTTGTCTTATCTTCCTATGTCAATTTGCATCCAGTTTCCATAGGTGTTCCAACTGGTTTGGAGTCCTCCATCTTGAATATCTTCAGAATTTCTTTGATGTATTTCGATTGTGTGATGTAGATGCCTTTATCCTGTTGTAGAATCAGTAGACCAAGAAAAAAATTGATCTCTCCAAACATTGACATTTCAAATTCCTTGCTCATTTCATCAGCAAATGAATTGCATAGCATATCATTACCTCAAAATATGATATCATCAACAAATATCTCAGCAATCAAAATCTTATCATCAGAATCTCCTTTCAAATACAGATTACTGTTGTCACTTGTTCTAAAAAATCCAATACTAATGAGATAAGAGTGAAGTCTTTCATACTATGCTCTCGGTGCTTGTTTCAATCCATACAAGGCTTTGTGTAGATTACAAACCATGTTCTTTTTGTTAGGATCAACAAACCCTTCAGGTTGTTCAATGTATACCTCCTCTTCTAGTATTCCATTCAGAAATGCAAATTTAACACCCATTTGGTATAATTTGAATCCTTTAAAAGCAGCATAAGCAAGTAGAATTCTTACTCCTTCAAGTTTGGCAACGGATGTAAAGGTTTCTCCATAGTCAATACCTTCTTCTTGTGCATACCCTTTTCATACCAGTCTTGATTTGTTCCTTGTGACTTCTCCATTCTCATTAAGTTTGTTTCTGAAAATCCATTTGGTGCCAATGATATTTTTGTCACTCGGTCTAGGTACTGATGTCCATGTTTTAGTCTTCTCAATCTGTTCAATCTCTTCATTCATTGCACTAACCCATTCTTGATTCTCAAGTGCAGTATTAACAGATTTAGACTCAAAATCACAAATCAAATATCTATTGTTAAGTGACTTAATTATTGTTCTCAATCCTTCTCTTTTGTCCCCAATGATCTGGTCCTGTGGATTGTATCTTTTAACATATTTAGCAAGTACATGTTTAGATCTCTATTCTTCATTTTGATCTTCATCGCTTGGTTAAGCATTATGAGCATTTTCTTGATTCTCGGTGTGTAACCCGTTGCTTGGTTGCATCGTTCTGTCGCTTGGGCAAGGTTTCAGGTTCTTCAATGTTGACAAATATGTTATAATCTTCAGGTTCCTTTCCGCTTTCCTCATTATTTTTCTCAGCAAATTCATTCACTTTAACATTTGCACTCTCAATGATTTTGTTAGAAGATTTGGCTAGACATTTATAAGCTTTGCTTTTAGTAGAATATCCTAGGAATATTCCTTCATCACTTTTAGAGTCAAATTTCCCATTTCTATCATCTTTCAGTATATAACATTGACTTCCAAAAATTCTAAAGTAACTCACATTTGGTGTGTATCCATACCATAGCTCATAAGGTGTCTTATTTGTGTCTTTCTTCAATTGAACTGAGTTCAGTGTATACATAGCAGTAATTACAGCTTCTCTCCAAAATGTTTGTGTGATGCCTTTTTCAATCATCAGTGTTCTGGCACAATCAACAATTGTTCTATTCCTCCTTTCAACAATCCCATTTTGCTGTGGTGTTCTCGATGTAGAAAACTATCTTGTAATCCCATGCTTATTACAAAAGTTAGTGAATTCATCAGAATTAAATTCTCCTCCTCTATCTGATCTTAAACATTTTAGTTCTTTTCGACTTTGTTTTTCAATTTTAGCTTTATACCATTTGAACATCTTAAATGCTTCATATTTCTGTTTTAAGAACATGACAGTCATCATCCTAGAATAGTCATCAACAAATAGAATAAAGTATCTATCACCATAATAGCTATTTTTTCTCATTGTTCCACATAAGTCAGTAGAGACTAACTCCAGAATAGCATTAGATGTGTAGGTTTTTATCTTGAAACTAGACTTTATGATTTTTCCTATTTGACAATTCTTACACATAACATGGTCGGGATTTGAAATACTCGGTAAGCCTCTCACTTTTATTTTCTTATTTATCTTAACCATGTTGTCAAAATTCACATGACATAACCTTCTATGCCACAACCAAACCTCTTTATTTCTAGCCAATAAACAAGTGGTCTCAATATTATCAAGATACAATATATTACCTTTTGTTTCTTCATTAATATCGATCAAATTTCTTGTTCCATTATAGATAATTTCCTTTTTGTCCTCAAATGCAACTCGGTGTCTTGTGTTTTTCAGCTGTGAAACACTCAACAGATTATAGTTAAGTCCTTTCACCCAATATGCATTTTCACATCTGATTCGATTATTCAACATGATGGTACCTTTTCCTTCAATTGGGCAAGGTGAGTCATTACCAATCCTAACTGATCCACCATTATAATATTCAAAAGTTTCAAACTTTTCTTTATCTCCAGTCATGTGATGAGTACAACCACTATAAATAATCTAGACATGATTTTTGCTAAGTTTAGATATGAGTGTTGTTTCAACATACCTTTCTTCTTCGTATGAATCATCCTTTATAACAACAAATACTACCTGAATATCTTGATTGGAATCAGTATCAGAATTATCAGCTTTGCTCTCAACCAGGTAACAATCCTTCTTTCCTTTATCCTTGTAATTTTGGTTATCTCTTCTGTCAGAGTGTGAATTTATTTTGTAGTCTCAGTCATCACTTCTGTCATACTTCTTTTCATAAGATCTTTCATTGTCTCTTTCATCCTTTCTCTTGTTAGGGCATCTAGTAGCAAAATGTCCAATTTCTTTGTATTTGAAACAGACCAATGGTAATTTACCTTTATATATTCCTTTACCTCTATGTAATCTCCTAGCCATTAGTGCTTCAAGTTCATCAATTTCTTTCTCATCACTATCACTATCACTATCATTTCTCATAGTGTGTTTGTTACTAGATTTTCTTATTTTTCAGAGAAGACTTGAATGCAGACTCAATAGTAGGTAAGACACTGTTGTCATAGTTGTTCATCTCAAATGAAATAAGTCTACCAATCAAACTATCAAGAGTAACATTGTTACTAGCTACCACTCTCATTTCTTGAATTGCAAATACTCTAATAGCATAAACATGCACTAAAGTTCTTAGAATTTTACTTACAACTGTTTCTTCATGAAGTACTCCTCCTACTCCATGGATAGCATTAACAACTTCTTTGATTCTATCACTATACTGAGTGATGTTCTCTCCTTCTTTCATTCTCAGGTCATCAAACTTTCCTCTTAGGCTTTCGGCTTTAGCTCTTAGCACATTGGCATCTCCTCCATGTAGTCGATTGAGTTTGTCCCACATTTGCTTTGCAGAGGTGCATGATTTCACATCTTCAAATTCAACATCGGTTAGTGAAGAAGCACGTTATATCATCTTAGAATTGTGTTCATGTTTCTCTCTCAATTGATCAACAATCAGAGGTCCAGTAGGTGCAACATAATCAGTATCCAAGTGCTGTGTAACATCATATCCAATACCAGATAGATGAAGTCTTATCCTGCTTTTCCATTATGCAAAGTTGTCCTTGTTCAACTTAGGCACATCCCTATTACTCATCTTGTGATCTTTAGCTTAAGTCCCTTTAAAATTTTCTTCCAAGCACCAAAGCTTTGATACCAATTGTTAGAATAACTAGGGGGGGGGGGGGGGGCGAATCAATGGCCTTAACAATTATTCCAAANGGGGGGGGGGGGTGCGAATCAATGGCCTTAACAATTATTCCAAAAGATCCAACCAAAAAATTATCTCTCAAATATAATACCTTCAGTTATCTTACAGTCCCGATTTGATCAAGATGTATGCCATAAATAATCTTAACAAATATAAACTGCTCGGTAAGATATACTGTTTATCTTTTCTAGACTTTATCGAGTAGCAGCAAATAAACTTAGTGTTAACTGACCAATCCGGTTTCAATAATGTGTAAAACAAAATATCAATGCAATAAAACATATACACATTTCACACAGATTTTAACGTGGAAGCTCAATATGGGAAAAAACACCTGGGACCGGTAACCCAAAATATCTTCACTCTTCTGAAGTGAGCTTGGTGAATAGCCAACACTGTTAAAGGTTACAATACACACTATTAAGTGCGACCTTGTTAGAGGATTTAAAACCAACAGTTTGTCTTTTGACCTAACACTCACTACGCTGTCAACAAGAAATTTTTTTGATACTCTTGAGTATCTCAATACAATAAGGACTGTTAAATTCCACTCGATTAAGAGATTTTTTGAATCAATGGTTAAACTGATACAGTAAATGATCTGTTCAAAATACAACTTTGATTTGCAAATATTCAGATCTATTGTTAGTCCAATAATACCTCTCTGATCAATATATACTTCATTTCCTTTGCTTTCTTTCTTTATTCTGCTTGGTGAATGCTCTGTCCTCTCTTGCTCGGTGTCTGCAAAATTCCTTGGCTCTGTCCTCTCTTTCTCGGTGTTTGCAAAATTCCTTGGCTCTATTCTTCAACCTGTATGATCAAATTTGCATGAAGAGTTCTATCTTCACACAAGATATACTCAACATTCCTCTTTTTGATAATGAAGTCCTTGTCTCTTTATATAGACATGATTAACCGCTCAATCTCCTTGTTTTTGTCATAGATCTCTCATTGATTCGTAAAACTCACCATGATTTTCTTTAACCTGTAAATCTCTTCTTTAGTTTTATTCCGCAAATATCTCCTTGATAACTGTGAATAAAATACGCTTTAAATCTCCTTTCTTTCTTTAGCTTAATTGATCGTTGATAATAAATAAATCAATCAATCAATCCCTAAATTGTACCTCTGCCAGCTAAGCAATTTTGCCATTCTTTAACTCCAGTTATTCTCGGTCATTAACTCTACGTATGCTCAGTCATTAACTCTTTCTCGGTAACACTTGCTTGGTTACTGCTGTGAACTACTCGATGTTCATTGTCACTTTGTGTAGACAAACCTTTTATGTTTTACCGACCACATAAAATTTGTCTCTTCAGATCTTCAAGGTTATGACAATATGTGTATAAACAATCAAACCATATCAAGTTGATATCAATGACAATACAATACATTAAGTGATTTATTGTCTTGCATTCACTTTTGCAGCTCGGTGATTATCAACTTATCATCTTCAAGCATTCAATTAGTTATAGTTCATCAATCTCTCCCTTTGGCATTGATGACAACACAATATGAAATATGCAGTATAAAACATGCCATAACATACCAAACTTATTGTTCTATAACCAATTCAAATATCTGAATCTCGGTAAGCTCTTCTAGCTCATATTTAATATGTTTAATCACAAAAAAATGTTTACCATACAACTCTCCCTATAGATTTGATTATGCTGTGTGATCTCCATTTATTCATTCCCTTCAATGGATAGGTGTAGCCATTATGTCTTCTAATTTTATCTCTCCCTTTCTTGTAGAATCTCTTCTCCAATTCTCTCCCTTTGATGGATGGTTATTTTATTTGATAGTAACCTTTAAATATTCTCTCCTTTTGATGGATGGTTATTTTACTTGACAGTAACCGTTAGATATTCTCTCCCTTTGTGTTGTAGAATCTCTTCTCCCTGATGGATATTTCATTGAATCTTTCTCTCCCTTTGACAACAATGCCAAAAAAAATATACAGCTCTGTAGTAGCCAAAAACATCTATGGTGTGTGGTTTAGATAAGTACCTTCAGTGTACTGATATGTCATTGCAGTCCATATCTTAACTTGCATCAACATGATTAATCTTCTGATAATGTGTAGGTTGATGCAACCTCCTAGTCAGCTTAGTGATCAGTAGACAAGTGACGACCCCCTAGTCTATTCCTCAGGTATTCAAATCTATCTTTTGGCAATGGTTTTGTGAATATGTATGCTAGTTGTTCTTTGGATTGTAAATATTCCAGTATTACCTGTTTCTCTTGTACTTGTTCCCTCAAGTAATGATACTTAATAGATATGTGCTTTGTCTTAGCATGCATTACAAGGTTCTTTGAAATGTTTATAACACTTGTATTATTACAATAGATAATTACTGGGTCAAGAATTTCCTCATTCATACCTTTCAACAATTGCTTGATCCATGCAATGTTAGAGCAATTTGCAACAACAACTACATATTGTGCTTCTGCATTTGATTGAGATATGCATCCTTGATTTTTAATTATCCATGTGACAAGTCTGTCACCCATAAAGAATGATTCTCCTATTGTGCTCTTTCTATCATCTATATTTGCATCCCAATCAGCATCAGTATAAACTTGTAGCTCAAATTTGCCTTCTTTATTATACCAAAAATCATAGACTTCAGTATTCTTAAAATATCTCAAAATTCTTTTGAGAACAGTCATGTGTGATTCCTTAGGGTTAACAGAGGATCTTGCAACTATACCAATTGAATGTGCTATATCAGGTCTAGTATGTACAACATACAGTAGTTTACCAATCATAGATCTGTATAAGGTCTGATTTACCTCGGTTGTCTTGTCTTCCTTTGTCAATTATTTTTTCAATTACCATAGGTGTTCCAACTCGTTTGGAGTCCTCCATCTTGAATATCTTCTGAATTTCTTTGATGTATCTCAATTGTGTGATGTAGATTCCTTCAACCCGTTGTAGAATCTGTAGACCAAGAAAAAAATTGATCTCTCCAAACATTGAAATTTCAAATTCTTTGCTCATTTCATCAACAAATGAATTGCATAGTATATCATTACCTCCAAATATGATATCGTGAACAAATATCTCAACAATCAAAATCTTATCATCGTATCTCCTTTCAAATAAAGATAACTGTTGTCACTTGTTCTAACAAATCCAATACTAATGAGATAAGAGTTAAGTCTTTCATACCATGCTCTCGGTGGTTGTTTCAATCCATACAAGGATTTGTGTAGTTTACAAACCATGTTCTTGTTAGGATCAACAAACCCTTCATGTTGTTCAATGTATACCTCCTCTTCTAGTATTCCATTTAGAAATGCAGATTTAACATCCATTTGGTATACTTTGAATCATTTAAAAGAAGCATAAGCAAGTAGAATTCTTACTCCTTCTAGTCTAGCAACGGATGCAAAGGTTTCTCCATAGTCAATACCTTCTTGTGCATACCCTTTGCATACCAGTCTTGCTTTGTTCCTTGTGACTTCTCCATTCTCATTAAGTTTATTTCTGAAAATCCATTTGGTGCGAATGATATTTTTGTCACTCGGTCTAGGTACTAATGTCCATGTTTTAGTCTTCTCAATCTCTTCAATCTCTTCATTCATTGCACTAGCCCATTCTTGATTCTCAAGTGCAGTATTTATAGATTTAGGTTCAAAATCACAAATCAAACATCTATTGTTAAGTGACTTAATTCCTGTTCTCATTCCTTCTCTTTTGTACCCAATGATATGGTCTTGTGGAAGGTATCTTCTGACATGTTTAGCAAGTATAGGTTCATATCTCTATTCTTCATTTCGATCTTCATCGCTTGGTTCAACATTGTGAGCATTTTCCTAATTCTCAGTGCGTGCAACCCATTGCTCGGTTGCATCATTCTGTCGTTTGGGCAAGGTGTCAGGATCTTCAATGTTGACAAATCTGTTATAATCTTCAGGTTCCTTTCCTCTTTCCTCATTATATTTCTCAAAAAATTCATCCACTTTAACATTTGCACTCTCAATGATTTTGTTAGAAGATTTTTTCAGACATTTATAAGCTTTGATTTTAGTAGAATATCCTAGAAATTTTCCTTTATCACTTTTAGAGTCAAATTTCCCATTTCTATCATCTTTCAGTATATAACATTGACTTCCAAATATTCTAAAGTAACTCACATTTGGTGTGTATCCATACCATAGCTCATAAGGTGTCTTATTTGTGTCTTTCTTCAATTGAACTCAATTCAGTGTATAGACAACAGTAATTACAGCTTCTCTCCAGAATGTTTGTGTGATTCCTTTTTCAATCATCAGTGTTCTAGCACAATCAACAATTGTTCTATTCCTCTTTTCAGCAATCCTATTTTGCTGTGGTGTTCTCGGTGCAGAAAACTATCTTGTAATCCCATGCTTATTACAAAAGTTAGTGAATTCATTAGAAATAAATTCTCCTCCTCTATCTGAGCTTAAACATTTTAGTTCTTTTCAACTTTGTTTTTCAATTTTAGCTTTATACCATTTGAACATCTTAAATGCTTCATATTTCTCTTTTAAGAACATGACAGTCATCATCCTAGAATAGTCATCAACAAATATTATAAAGTATCTATCATCATAATAGCTCTTTTTTCTCATTGTTCCACATAAGTCAGTATGGACTAACTCCAGAATAGCATTAGATGTGTAGGTTTTTCTCCTGAAACTAGACTTTATGATTTTTCCTATTTGACAATTATTGCACATAACATGGTCGGGATTTGAAATACTCGGTAAGCCTCTCACTTTTATTTTCTTACTTATCTTAACCATGTCAAAATTCACATGACATAACCTTCCATGCCACAACCAAAACTCTTTATTTCTATCCAATAAACAAGTGGTCTCAATATTATCAAGATACAATAGATTACCTTTTGTTTGTTCACTAGTACCGATCAAATTTCTTGTTCCATTATTGATCATTTCCTTTTTGTTCTCAAATGCAACTTGGTGTCCTGTGTTGTTCAGCCGTGAAACACTAAACAGATTATAGTTAAGTCCTTTCACCCAATATGCATTTTCACATCTGATTAGATTATTCAATATGATGGTACCTTTTCCTTCAACTGGGCAAGGTGAGTCATTACCCATCCTAACTGATCCACCATTATAATATTCAAAATTTTCAAACTTTTCTTTATCTCCAGTCATGTGATGAGTACAACCACTATCAATAATCTAGACATGATTTTTGCTAACTTTAGATATGAGTGATATTTCAACATACCTTTCTTCTTCGTCTGAATCATCCTTCATAACAACAAATACTACCTCAATATCTTGATTAGAATCAGTATCAAAATTTTCAGCTTTGTTCTCAACCAGGTAACGATCCTTCTTTCCTTTGTCCTTGTAATTTTGGTTATCTCTTCTGTCAGAGTGTCAATTTCTTTTGTATTCTCGGTCATCACTTCTATCATACTTCTTTTCATAAGATCTGTCATTGTCTCTTTCATCCTTTCTCTTGTTAGGGCATCTAGTAGAAAAATGTCGAATTTCTTTGCATTTAAAACAGACCAATGGTAATTTACCTTTATATATTCCTTTACCTCTATGTAATCTCCTAGCCATTAGTGCTTCAAGTTCATCAAGTTCTTTCTCATCACTATCACTGTCACTATCATTTCTCATAGT
>MU224528.1:2580565-2593284 GCA_018584345.1 Thuja plicata
GCTTATTTTCAGAGAAGACTTGAATGCAAACTCAATAGTAGGTAAGACACTGTTGTCATAGTTGTTCATCTCAAATGAAATAAGTCTACCAATCAAACTATCAAGAGTAACATTGTTACTAGCTACTTCTCTCATTTCTTGAATTGCAGATACTCTAATAGCATAAACATGCACTAAAGTTATCAAAATTTTACTTACAACTGTATCTTCATGAAGTACTCCTCCAACTCGACGGATAGCATTAACAACTTCTTTGATTCTGTCACTATACTGAGTGATGTTCTGTCCTTATTTTATTTTGAGGCCATCAAACTTTCCTCTTAGGCTTTTAGCTTGAGCTCTTAGAACATTGGCATCTCCTCCATGTACTAGATTGAGTTTGTCCCACATTTGATTTGCATAGGTGCATGATTTCACATCTTCAAATTCACCATCGGTTAGTGAAGAAGCAAGTTCCATCATTATAGAATTATTTTCATGTTTCTCTCTCAATTGATCAACAGTCCGAGCTCCAGTAGGTGCAACATATTCAGTATCCAAGTGTTGTGTAACATCATATCCAATACCAGATAGATGAAGTCTTATACTACTTTTCCATGATGCAAAGTTGTCCTTGTACAACTTATGCACATCCCTTTTACTCATCTTGTGATCTTTTGCTTAAGTCCCTTTACAATTTTCTTCCAAGCACCAAAGCTCAGATACCAATTGTTAGAATAACCGAAGGGGGAGGGACGGGGGTGAATCAGTGGCCTCAACAATTATTCCAAAAGATCCAACCAAAAACTTATCTCTCAAATATAATACCTTCAGTTATCTTACAGTCCCAATTTCATCAAGATGTATGCCATAAATAATCTTAACAAATATAAACTTCTCGGTAAGATATTCCGTTTATCTTTTCTGGACTTTATCGAGTAGCAGCAAATAAACTTAGTGTTAACCGACCAATCCAGTTTCAATAATGTGTAAAAAAATATATCAATGCAATGAAACATATACACATTTGACAAATAGATTTTAACGTAGAAACCCAATATGGGAAAAACCACCTTGGACCGGTAACCCAAATTTTTTTCACTCTTCTGAAGTGAGCTCGGTGAAGAACCAACCCTGTTAAAGGTTACAATACATACTATTAAGTGCGACCTTGTTAGAGGATTTAAAACCAACATTTTGTCTTTTGGCCTAGCACTCACTATGCTATCAACAAGAAAACCTTTTGATACTCTTGAGTATCTCAATACAATAAGGACTGTTAAATCCCACTCGATTAAGAGATTTTCTGAATCAATGGTTAAACTGATACAATAAATGATTTGTTCAAAATACAATTTTGATTTGAAATTTTTTAGATCTATTGTTAGTTCAATAATACCTCTCTGATCAATATATACTTTAGTTCCTTTGTTTTCTTTCTTTATTCTTCTCGGTGAATGCTTTGTCCTTTGTTGCTCAGTGTCTGCAGAATTCCTTGGCTCTGTTCTTCAACCTATATGATCAGATTTGCATGAAGAGTTCTATCTTGACACAAGATATACTCAACATTCCTCTTTTTATAATGACTTCCTTGTCTCTTTATATAGGCATGATTAGCCGCTCAATCTCCTTTTTGTCGTAGATCTCTCCTTGATCTATAAAACTCACCATGATTTTATTTAACTCGTAAAGCTCTCCTTTAGTTTTATTCCGTAAATATCTCCTTAATAACTGTGAATAAAATGCGCTTTAAATATCCTTCCTTGCTTTATCTTAACTGATCGTTGATAATAATATAATCAATCAGTCAATCCCTAAATTGCAGCTCTATCAGCTAAGCAATTTTGTCATTCTTTAAATCTAGTTATGCTCGGTCATTAACTCTTGCTCGGTAACACTTGGTCGGTTACTGTTATGCTTGGTATACACTGTGAACTGCTCGGTGTTCACTGTCACTCGGTGTATACAGAACTTTTATGTTTTACCTACCACATAAAATTTGTGTCTTCAGATCTTCAAGGTTATGACAATATGTGTATGAACAATCAAACCATATCAAGTTATCATCAATGACAATACAATACATTAACTGATTTAATGTCTTGCATTTACTTTTGCATCTCGGTGATCATCAACTTATCATCTTCAAGCATTCAATCAGTTATAGTTCATCAACTTAAGAAAATCAAACACCCAATATCGTACAAGGAAGTTTTAGACATAGAATCTGAGCAATCCAGATGCGTAGAAGACATGGATCTGGACAACTGGAATTAAGAAGTTTTTCAAAATCCTACCTTAATAACTGATAAGAAGATTTGATACAATCCCGAAGCCAAAGTATGAATCCAAAATACTCCTAACCTTTCAACAAATTCTTTAGCCTCCTGAATTCTCCTTCCACTTGATTGAACAACCTCCAAATGACTTTCAATTCATATATATAGAAAACCAGGTAATTAGGTTTACAAAAGTGCAACCCTATTTGGGAATATTAAATTTTAATTAAAAATTACAAGAAATGTTTTAATTTCAATTTCACTTAAATCAACTCAACTTAATAATTAAAGCAAAGTTATAATTCGAAAAGCATGAGAATATTTTAATTAATTTAATTAAATTAATCATGCACTTAAAGCAATATTTAATAATTCAATTTGCACAATTAATTACAATTATTGGAATTAATATTTATTAAATCTTGATTATTTAAATTAAGACTTAATAATTAATTCAATTAATTAAACATAGGCATTTAATTAATATTTAATTTTTAAATAGCCATATTTAATATATTAAAGTTTTAACCTTATTAAAGGTGCAATTATTAACATTAATAATTACCATAAATATTCATTAAATACACAAGACAAAAGTATCACAAATCCAACTGAAAACCAACTAAACAGAAAACCAACTACAACACAAACACAAACACACACATAAAGGTTCATGAATCCACGTCACCTTGACGGATTCAGATAGGATAGTAAGTCCGATTCTTGTCCATTTCTAGGACAAAATAAGGGTTTAGGGTTGGGATTTAGGCTTGAATATTATCTCCCCTTCTTTACCATTGAGACATTGTGATAGGGCACGCTCACTCCTACCATTTCAAGGAAGATATTACCCGATACTTGCAAACCTATCATCACAAAGACAAACATAAATACATATAATATAACAAACAATGGTCGGATCTCGCTAGAGGAAGTAACTATGACTCTGTCCCATACCATATCAAACACACCAAACATAAATGTAAAACATACAAATGATCCATGTGCACATAATATAATATTAGTATTGTCAGTAAATCCATAATCAAAATAATATCATAACATATAAATAACCATCATGAAATAACCATAAATCCATCTGTAACACATAATATAACATAAGTATCCAATTGATCAATAATATAATGAAAATTAGTACATGAAGATCCTCAAAACCAACTAAAACAACCAACACACACCTGAAAAAGCCTAAAATATGTCGACAACAAATACTGAAAAGCAAACTACGGGGTGGGTATTACATACTCCTTATGAGTTATGTATGGAAGACATGTAGGATATTTTAAATCTTTTGGAAGCAAGTGCTGTATTAAAAGAGATAATGATAATATAGGCATTTTTGAGTCAAGATGTGATGACGGTATTTTCTTGGGTTACTCAACACACAGTAAAGCTTATAAATGTTACAATAAAAGGTTAATACATATTTGATGAAAACTTGAATGTTTCACCAATAGAGGTAATAAAACCTTCTCAAGAAACTGTTCTTATATCTGATGAAGAGACAACATAAATCAAAAGAAGAAACTAAACCAAAAATACAACAAGGTAAACCAGATGAGTTAGTTTAAACTACCCCTAAAAGATCTTCAAAATTACTACAGAAAAATCGTCCTCAAGAACAAATAATAGGTGATAAAAATGATGGAATACAAACTAGAAGGAAAGTTCAGGAACAAGTACATTTATGTTTAATATCTTAGTTAGAACTGAAAAGTTACATAGAAGCGATTTTTGATAATCTTTGGATCAAATCTATGCAAGAAGAGTTAGATCAAATAGAACAAAGCAAAACTTGGGAACTTCTACCCAGACTAGAAAGTAAAAATGTAATTGGTGCTAAATGGATCTTCAGTAATAAACTTGGTGATATAGGCAATGTAGTTAGAAATAAAGCTAGTCTAGTGTGAAAATGAGACTCTCAAATAGAGGGTATCGAATATGATGAAACTTTTGCACCAGTAGCTAGACTTGAAGCAATTAGGATTTTTTTAGCCTATTCTGTCAACATGAATTTTAAAGTTTATCAAATCAATGTAAAAAAAACTGTTTTAAATGGAGATCTAGTAGAAGTATATATGGAATAACCTAAAGGATTTTTACATGCAAGTAATAAAACACATGTTTATCGACTTAGAAAATCTTTATATGGTTTAAAAAAAGCTCAGAGAGCTTGGTATTCACAATTGGATACTCATTTAAGAGAACAAGGTTTTACAAGAGGAGCAGTAGGTAGTAACTTGTACTTTAAAAATAAAAGATAAAATATATTGGTTGTAGTGGTATATGAAGATGATATAATTTTTGGGAGTAATGATAGTAAACTTTGCTCTGAATTTCTAAAAATCATGACATCTAAATTTGAGACGTCAATGATAGGAGAGCTTTCTTTCTTTTTAAGTCTGCAAGTAAGTTCACTTGATAAAGGAATTTTTATATCACAAACCAAATATGCCAAAGAAATGATATAGAGATTTTAGATGGAAGGATGTAAATCAGTTAGTATACCCATGGAAACCAGATGTAAACTCCAAAAGGATGCAGATAAACCTAACATAGACCATACTTTTTACATATCTATCATTGGTAGTCTTTTATACATAGCAGCTACCAAACTTGATATCACGCACTCTGTTTGTTTGGCTTCAAGATTTTAGTTAGCACAAAAAGTGCCTCATTTAAATGTTGTCAAAAGGATTTTTAAATATATATCTGGTACACTTGACTATGGACGTTGGTACTATTAGAATACCTGAGAGGGGCAGGGGGGGTGAATCAGTGGCCTCAAAAATTAATCCAATATCAACCACCAAAAACTTTTTATCTCAAATATAAACCTCTAGTTATCTTCAGTCCTACAAGATGTATGCCTTGAAACAATCTTATCACGTAAATACTGCTTGAAGTTCACTGTTAAACCTTATTCTTAAGCTTTACTGAATAACAGTCTATCATTTACCCAAATACAGTAAATAACTTAGTGTTTAGCGATCAATCCTATTTTAGTAATGTTTAAAGCAAAACATTAAAGCAATGACTCATAAACACATTTGACACATGGATTTTTAACATGGAAACCCTGTTAAGGGAAAAACCACTTTGGACGAGTAACCCAAAATTTTCACTGTTTTGAAGTGAGCTCGATGAAGAGCCAACCATGTTAAAGGTTACAAATACATTGGTAAGTGCAACCTTGTTAGAGGATTTATCACTAACAATTTATCACTTGATATCTGGCATTTCACTATGCTATCTTCGTGATAAACCTTTTGATACTCCTTGGGATGTATCTTAGTATATAAAGGATTGTTAAGTCCTGCTTGGTTAAGAGACTTTCTGATCCAATGGTTAAACTGAAACAATATATGACCTGTTCATATAAACAACTTAAACTCACAGATGTTCAGATCTATTGTAAGCTCATAATACCTTTTTGATCAATGTTTCCCTTTAATACCTTTTCCACTTCTTTCTGCTCGGTGATGCTGTGCTTCTCTGTTGCTCGGTGTCCGCAGAAATCTTTAGCTCTGTTCGTTAGCTTGTTTGATCAAGACTGTATGAAGTCTTCCTTCACCAGTATTCTCTTCAACATCCTCTTCTCTATTCACCCACCAATTCATAATGAATTAGCTTGTCTCTCTTATAGACATAATTTCACCATTTCTAAGTCCTTGACTTTCTTGTTCTTGACGTGATCCACAATTCTTGCCTTTCTTTCTTTAAAGCTTACTTCAGTTTTATCCCGTAGATTTCTCCTTGACAACTGGAAAAAACAACTTTAAAACTCTAGCTTATCTTTGGCTTTCAACTTGTCGATAAAAACAATGTGGTCAACTAGTTAACTCCATATTTATCTCTTTCTAGCTAAGTCTTTTGTCATTTCTGAACTTCAGTTCTTTTCGGTGTTTAACTCCTTGTTAGCTCGGTCTTGAATTTAGTTTTCCTTGGGCATCTCTGTCCATCGGGGTTGTCTGTTCGTCGGGGTTTTTTGTCTGTCGCGCAACACTGTGACTTTTATTTCCGCTCGGGTATCACTATGGTTCTTCTCATCGGTAATGCTTTCTCGGGTTTCTTGCTTGGGTATCACTGTGACTTTTCTCTCAGGTTTCTCTATCCGTCGGGGTGCACTATCTGTCAGTTTTTGTTGTCACTTGGTGAATACTGATCTTTTATGCATTACTGATAGCATAACCTTTATCTCTCTGGTTCTTTGAAGTCTTTGACACTAGGTATATAACGATTCAAATTATATCAAGTTGACATCAATGAAAACACAATACATTAAGTGATTTAATGTCTTGCATTAACTTTCTGCAGCTCGATGATCATCAACTTAACATCTTCAAACATTCAATCAGTTATAGTTCATCAATCTCTCCCTTTTGAATTGATTGAAACACACTACATTAGTATTAATACAATATGAAATATATAAGTTGTAGTTCATCAATCTACCAAACTTATTGTTCTATAACCAATACAAATATCTGGCTCTCGGTAAGCTCTTCTAGCTTAGATTTGTATCTTGCAGAGTACTTTATTCAATCTTTATTCTCTTCACTGGATAGATGTAGCGGCTTCTGATTCTGTTTCTCCCTTTGATGTAGAATCTCTCCTTTTGATTTTGTCTCTCCCTTTGAATGTTCCTCTCCTTGATCATCTCTTTTTCCCTTGACAGCAATAGATATACTCTCTCCCTTAAGTCATCTCTCCCTTAGGATACTTCTCTCACTTTGGATGGTTATGAGGGATATTTGATATGGATATAATCTCTCTCCCTTTGACAACAATGCCAAAGTATATCCTTTCCCCTTTTTTAATATACTCCTTGAATTTCCCTATCCATCAGCAATACAATGACTCTAGTTTTCAGTGTAAATAAGTACTTTTCTGTGTACTGATGTATCTTTGCAGTCCATCTCTTTGCTTGCATCAACATGAATGATCTTCTAATTATGTGTAGGCTGATGCAGCCTCCTAGTCAGCTTAGTGACCAATAGACAAGGGTCAGACCCCTAGTATCTTTCTCAAGTACTCAAATGTATCTTTAGGCAATGGATTTGTGAATATGTCAACTAATTGTTCCTTGGATTGAACATATTCTAGTATCACCTCTTTATCTTGCACTTGTTCTCTTAAGTAATGATAATTGATAGAAATATGCTTATTCTTAGCATGCATGAAAGGGTTCTTAGAAATATTTATTGCACTGGTATTATCACAATAGATAATCACTGGTTCAAGAATTTTCATATTCATACCTTCCAGTAATTGTTTGATCTATGCAATGTTAGAGCAGTTTGCAGTAGCAACCACATATTCTGCTTCTGTAGTAGATTGTGAGATGCATCCTTGCTTCTTACTTATCCATGTGACAAATCTGTCACCCATGAAGAATGCTCCCCCAATTGTGCTCTTTTTATCATCTAAGTTTCCAGTTCAATCAACATTTGTATAGACTTGAAGCTCAAATTTTCCTTCTCTTTTATACCATAAGCCATAGTCCTCGGTAATCTTTAGATATCTCAAAATTTTTTTGACAACAATCATGTGTGATTCCTTGGGTTTAGCAAAGAATCTAGCAACTATTCCAACTGCATGTGCTATATCTAGTCTAGTATGAATAACATACATGAGTTTGCCAATCATAGATCTATATAGGGTCTGATTTACCTCATTTGACTTATCTTCCTTTGTCAGCTTGCATCTTGTTTCCATAGGTGTTCCAACTGGTTTGGAATCTTCCATCTTGAATATCTTGAGAATTTCTTTGATATATTTGGATTGTGTGATATATATGCCTACATCTTGTTGAAGAATCTATAGATCAAGAAAGAATTTGATCTCCCCAAACATTGACATCTCAAACTCTTTGCTCATTTCATTAGAAAAATATTTACATAAAATATCATTACCCCCAAATATGATATCATCAACAAATATTTCAGCAATCAAAATGTTATCATCAGTATCTTCTTTTAAATACAGATTGCTACTTTCACTTGTTCTTACAAATCCAATACTTATGAGATAGGAGTGAAGTCTTTCATACCATGCTCTAGGTGATTGTTTCAATCCATTCAAGGCTTTGTGTAGTCTACAAAGCATGTTTCTCTTGTTAGGCTCAACAAACCCTTCTAGTTGTTCAATGTATACCTCTTCTTCTAGTATTCCATTTAGGAATGCATATTTGACATCCATTTGGTATACCTTAAATCCTTTGTATGTAGCATAAGCAAGTACAATTCTGACTCCTTCTAGTCTAGCAACGGGTGCAAAGGTTTCTCCATAGTCAATACCTTCTTCCCATGCATACCCTTGCATACCCCTTGCATACTGATCTTTATTTATTTATTGTGACTTCTCCATTCTCATTCAGCTTGTTTTTGAATATCCATTTGGTACCAATAACATTCTTGTCATCTGGTCTGGGTACTAATGTCCATGTTCAGTTCTTCTCAATCTGTTCTATCTCGTCATTCATAGCACTGACCCATTCTTCATTTTCAAGTGCAGTATTAACAGATTTAAGCTCAAAATCACAAATTAAACATCTAGTGTTCAGTGACTTACTTCTTGTTCTCATTCTAGCCTTCTTATCTCCTATGATATGATTATGTGGATGGTATCTTTTGACATACTTGGAAATTATAGGTTCAATTCTTTGTTCATCATTCTGATCATTATCTTGACCTTCATTCTGATCTCCATCACTCGGAACATTATTTTGAGCAATTTCCTGATTTTCGGTATTTGCAGCCTGATGCTCAGGTGCATTGCTCTATTTCTCGGGAGCGATACACTGTTGCTCAGGCAAAGTGTCAGGTTCTTCATTGTAGAAAAACCTGTTGTAGTCTTCTGGTTCTTTTATGCTTTCCTCATCATTTTTCTCTGCAAATTCATCTATTTTGACATTTGCACTTTCAATTATCTTGTTAGAGGACTTGTTAAGACATTTATAAGCCTTGCTTATGGTGAAATACCCTAGAAATATTCTTTCTTCACTTTTGGAGTCAAACTTTCCATTTCTATCATCTTTCAAAATATAACATTGACTTCCAAAAATTCTGAAGTAACTTACATTGGGTGTGTATCCATACCATAGCTCATAAGGTGTCTTTTTGGTGTCTTTCTTCAGTTGAACTCTGTTCAATGTGTAGACAACAATACTAACAACTTCCCTCCAGAATGTTTTAGTGATGCCTTTCTCAATCATCAGTGTTCTTGCACAATCAACAATGGATCTGTTTCTTCTTTCAACAATCCCATTTTGCTGTGGTGTTCTTGGTGCAAAAACCTATCTTTTAATTCCATGCTCATTACAAAAGTTAGTGAATTCATCAAAAATAAAGTCTCCTCCTCTATCTGATCTTAAGTATTTTAGTTCCTTACCACTTTGTTTTTCTACAATAGCTTTATACCATTTAAACATCTTGAATGCTTTTGATTTCTCTTTTAATAACATAACTATCATCATTCTAGAGTAATCATCAACAAAGAGAATGAAATATATATCACCATAGTAACTCTTTGTTTTCATGGGTCCACATAGATTAGTATAGACTAATTATAGAATAACATTAGATGTATGAGTTTTTCTCTTGAAACTAAACTTTGTCATTTTACCATTTTGACAATTTTTACACATGATATGGTCGGGCTTTGACATGCTCGGTAAGCCTCTTACTTTCCTTTTATTGTTTATCTTAATTATGTTGTGAAAATTCACATGACATAAATTTTTATGCCACAACCATATGTCTTCGTTTCTAGCCATTAAACAAGTGGTGTTAATATCATAAAGATAGAATAGGTTACCTTTTGTCTGTTAACTAGTTTCGATCAACCTTTCTGATTCATTAAAGATCTTTGCCTTTTTGTTCTCAAATGCAACTCGGTGACCTGTGTTATTTAGCCGTGAAACGCTCAAAAGATTATAGTTAAGTCCTTTTACCCAGTATGCATTTTCACATCTGATCATATTATTTAACATTATGGTTCCTTTACCTTCAACCAGGGAAGGTGAGTCATTACCCATTCTTACTGATCTACCATTATAATACTCAAAAGTTTCAAACTTTTCTTTATCTCCAGTCATGTGGTGAGTGCAACCACTATCTATAATCCAAACACCATTCTTACTAACCTTAGATATGAGTGCAGTCTCAACATACCTTTCCTCTTCATCTGAATCATCCTTCATGACAACAAATACCATCTCAATATCTTCATCAGATTCGGTGTCAGTATCTCCAACTTTTTCTCCGCCAGGTAATGAGCTTTCTTCCCTTTGTCCTTATAGTCTCGGGTATCTCTTATGTTAGATTGTCGGTTGCTTCGGTAATCTTTGTTATCACCTATGTCAAACTTCTTTTCATATGATCTGTCACTGTTTCTGTCTTATTTTCTTTTGTTAGGACATCTAGCAACAAAGTGTCCAATCTCTTTACAATTAAAACATACCAATGGTAGTTTACCTTTGTATCTACCTTTGACTCTCTGCAATATTCTAGCCATTAGTGCTTCAATCTCATCAAGTTCTTGGTCATCACTATCACTTTCACTATCATTCCTCATAGTGTTTTTATGACTTGACTTACTTATTTTCAAAGAAGATTTGAATGCAGAATCAATAGATGGTAAGACACTGTTGTCAAAGTTATTCATCTCAAATGAAATAAGTCTACCAACCAAACTATCTAGAGTGACATTGTTATTTGCTACTGCTCTCATTTCTTGTATAGCAGATACTCTAATAGCATAAACAAGTAGTAAGGTTCTTAGGATTTTACTTACCATTGTTTCTTCTTCAAGTACACCTCCAACTCCTCGGATAGAATTGACTAGCTCTTTGATTCTGCAGCTGTACTGAGTGATATTTTCTCCTTCTCTCATTCTTAGGTCATCAAATTTCCCTCTTAGGATTTTTGCCTTAGCTCTTAGTACATTAGCGTCTCCTCCATGTACTAGCTTTAATTTATCCCACATTTGCTTTGCAGTGGTGCAAGTTTTGACATCTTCAAATTCAACATCGGAGAGTGAGGAAGAAAGTTTTATCATCATAGAATTGTGCTCATGCTTTTCTCTCAATTGATCAAGTGTGTGAGGTCTCGTAGGCAACACATATTCATTATCCAAGTATTGAGTAACATCATTTCCAATACCTGATAGGTGGAGTCTTATCCTGCTTTGCCATGATGCAAAGTTGTCTTTGTTCAACTTAGGCACATCCTGTTTGCTCATCTTGTGATTTTTTGCTTAGGTCTTGAAACCTTCATTTCTAAGAACACAAGCTCTGATACCAATTGTTAGAATAACTGAGAACGGGGGGGAGGGGGGTGAACCAATGGCCTCAAAAATTAATCCAATATCAACCACAAAAAACTTTATATCTCAAATATAAATCTCTAGTTATCTTTAGTCCTACAAGATGTATGCCTTGAAATAATCTTATCAAATAACCACTGCTCAGATTTCATTGTTAAACCTTATTCTTAAGCTTTACCAAATAACAGTCTATCATTTACCGAAATACAATAAATAGCTTAGTGTTTACCGATCAATCCTATTTTTCGTAATGTGTAAAGCAAAAAATTAAAGCAATGACTCATAAACACATTTGACACATGGATTTTTAACATGGAAACCCTATTAAGGGAAAAACCACTTGGGACCAGTAACCCAAAATTTTCACTCTTCTGAAGTAAGCTCGGTGAAGAGACAACCTTGTTAAAGGTTACAAACACATTGTTAAGTGCGACCTTGTTAGAGGATTTATCACTAACAGTTTATCACTTGATATCGGGCATTTCACTATGCTATTTTCATGATAAACCTTTTGATACTCCTTGGGATGTATCTCAATATATAAAGGATTGTTAAGTCCTACTCGGTTAAGAGACTTTCTGATCCAATGGTTAAACTGAAACAATATATTATCCGTTCATATAAACAACTTAGACTTGCAGATGTTTAGATCTATTGTAAGCTCAGAATACCTTTCTGATCAGTGTTTCCCTTTAATACCTTTTCCACTTCTTTCTTCTCAGTGATGTTGTGCTTCTCTGTTGCTCGGTGTCCGCATAAATATTTATCTATGTTCTTTAGCTTGTTTGATCATGACTGTATGAAGTCTTCCTTCACCAATATTCTCTTCAGCATCCTCTTCTCTATTCACCCACCAATTCATAGTGAATTAGCTTGTCTCTCTTATAGACATAATTTCACCATTTCTAAGTCCTTGACTTTCTTGTTCTTGGCGTGATCTGCAATTCTCTCCTTTCTTTCTTTGAAGCTTACTTCAGTTTTATCCCATAGATTTCTGCTTGACAACTGGAATAAAATAGCTTTAAAACCTATGTTACCTGGGGACGCATTTCTGGCCCTCAGCCTGGGGTTTTGGAAATGGGGACGGTTTCAGGGACGGGGGGACGGCTAGAA